>CM074296.1:2879948-3027448 GCA_037194245.1 Opsariichthys bidens
TTGGAATACTAATAAGTGTGGAACAAACACAAAAAAGGTCATTGCAAGTTTTTATCTCACTTTTTCCCTCAGAATTCCGTGATTTAAAGTTGCAATTGTGAGTTATAAAGTCAGAATTATGAGATATAAACTCGCAATATTGAGAAAAGTCAGAATTATGAGATATAAACTCACAGACTAAATTCACAATTGCAAGAAAAAAAGTCAGTATTGCAAGTTTATATCTCCCAATTCTGACTTTATAACTTGCAATTGTGAGTTTAAATCTCGCAATTCTGAGAAAAAGAAGTCAGAATTGTGAAACACAAACTCACAATTGTGAGGGAAAAAACAAATTGTGAGAAAAAGTTGCAGTGACCTTTTTTACAATTATAAAATGAGTCACAAAACATGAAAACAGTGGAAAACATGAAACTGAACTCGTCTTTTTCAGACGGTCAGAGTCAGAGAATCACCAATCGCTGTTTAAATGACATTAAAACTCAAAGTAATCACTTTGGTAATCTAAAACACTTTTCAGATGGAACTGTAATCTGATTACCACCCATTTAAAATGAAACACAGTCACTCAAATTTTGTAACTTAGCCGTAGAATTAAAAATAAACTCTGAAAAGTTTGTTTATCCTCACAAAGTAATTGCATAAACACGGCAGCAGACAGTTGTGTCATTTTTTTGGACAATAAATGCTTTTATCTCCTGTTGTTTTCCAAATGCAGTGAGATAATCATGTCATATTTAATATGACCCTGCTTGTAAACTGATACGTGCCACTGTGTCCTTGCAGGCCAAATAAAACATTGTTCATCGTTGGTGCTAAATAACGGCTGCAAATTTACGGCAGGCTTCCGGAGCTCGTCGTAAGCACGGGACGCTTCGTAAAAACACCTCGCCATAAGTTTCAGAGGAACAGATTTACCTCCCTGACCTTGAAACAGGTACTCTCTCTCTCTCTCTGTCTCTCTGTAAGTAAATAAAGCAGAATAATCTCAGGCAGAACCTCTAGATGTCACACTAATGCAAAACACACAAAAGTTCATGACAATACTGGCATCATTTACTCTCAACCTGTTTGTGTTTGTTTTGCCTGTGGAAGAAAAGAATCCACAGCTCATTTTTTTTGTATAGCAACCATATTATTTTATAGTCCGTCCAGCCCCAGAAAGGACACTACATACTCGATATTCTGCATGATCTGCATGCAAACCCACTCAAAACCTTCATCAAGAAAATTTGAGTTTACAGCCGGTGCAAAGCAGAAGTGATGTGCACTCAGAATATTTTAATAAGCTATCAAACTGCAACTTCAATTTCGTTTTATGAATATTTTCCTTAGGGGTGGCAGGCATCAGCAGAGAAAGATAGAAATTTAAAAAAGATAAATAGTGCCATTAATCCAGAGTGTTTCACTTTCATTATCCTTGAAAACCAGGAGCTATTTTTCCCAATGAAATGCTCCTAATTAGCTCCTTACACTTGATTCGCTAGCTAGAAAATGACCATGTTCAGAAAATTTTAATTTGTAATTAAGTGGCATTCAACATAACGTGATTTATCTTTTTGACAAGCCGCAGTCTGGATTTCGGTGAAGCTTTCGGAGGACAACTGACTACAATGTCTTGCTATGATCTGCATGAATATGAATGATATGTATTCGTGAAAGTGAAAGAAAATATAATACACTTGGTCAACAATAACATTTCTTAATGAATCAATAATATTTGTGTTCAGATTCAAAAATGGAAGTGACATTCCAGGTGTGATGTCACTGACGCAAATTGAAAACAACCCAAGTTGGGTTAAAAATGGACAAACCCAGTGATTGAGTTGTTTTAACCCAGCAAATACTTGCCCAACATGTTGAGCAGTTTTATCTAATAACTATTGTTTAAAAATGAACCAAAGATAGGTTGGAAATTAAAAATCAGGCATAATTACTGGAGGGAACAATAATAATAATTCTGGATGATTTGGGGCAAATTGATTTCCTGCAAGTCTAACATTCCAAAACTGCCCACGTCATTCATAGATGTAGAGAAAACGTCTCAGGTTACGCATGTAACCATGGTTCCCTGAGAAGGGATGGGGACGCTGCGTCATCGTTCTGAGGCGTTCCCATTGCGTCAGAACGATGGCGCAGCGCGAGTTCCCTGGAAAGGGAACGTCTCAGGTTACGCATGTAACCATGGTTCCCTGAGAAGGGAACGAGACGCGGCGTCATCATTCTGAGGCGTTCCCATTGCGTCAGAACGATGACGCAGCGCGAGTTCCCTGGAAAGGGAACGTCTCAGGTTACGCATGTAACCATGGTTCCCTGAGAAGGGAACGAGACGCTGCGTCATCGTTCTGAGGCGTTCCCATTGCATCAGAATGATGACGCATTGCGAGTTCCCTGGAAAGGGAACGTCTCAGGTTACGCATGTAACCATGGTTCCCTGAGAAGGGAACGAGATGCGGCGTCATCGTTCTGAGGCGTTCCCATTGCGTCAGAACGATGACGCAGCGCGAGTTCCCTGGAAAGGGAACGTCTCAGGTTACGCATGTAACCATGGTTCCCTGAGAAGGGAACGAGACGCTGCGTCATCGTTCTGAGGCGTTCCCATTGCGTCAGAATGATGACGCATTGCGAGTTCCCTGGAAAGGGAACGTCTCAGGTTACGCATGTAACCATGGTTCCCTGAGAAGGCAACGAGACGCGGCGTCATCGTTCTGAAGCGTTCCCATTGCATCAGAACGATGATGGAGCGCGAGTTCCCTGGAAAGGGAACGTCTCAGGTTACGCATGTAACCATGGTTCCCTGAGAAGGGAACGAGACGCGGCGTCATCGTTCTGAGGCGTTCCCATTGCGTCAGAACGATGACGCAGCGCGAGTTCCCTGGAAAGGGAACGTCTCAGGTTACGCATGTAACCATGGTTCCCTGAGAAGGGAGCGAGATGCTGCGTCATCGTTCTGACGCAATGGGAACGCCTCAGAACGACGACGCAGCGCGAGTTCCTTGGAAAGGGAATCATCGTTTTTTGAGAATTTCACTCAACTCAATCAACAAAAACGGAAACTCCTTCCTAATGCTAATGTGTGCTTTGTCTTATAAATATCATTTTAATAAAGGCAAAATTATTAAATATTCGTGGTTAAAAATTCTGTTATAAATCTATTCTATTTCGTTGTCATAGCAGAACATCCTCTTAAAACACCTGGACGTAAGAAGAACTCTGATGTTATCTGACTTGTTTTAATCCAAATAAAGTGTGTTCGATTGCATCCGTGAGGAATGAAAGCACAGGTAGGTCACAGAAAACAGCGGCCCGAATCATTCATCACAGCAAATGTGGAGAGAAATGGAGATCATAATGAGCCTGAGTCATTTTCCACAGCTCCCATTACTGAACTGCATTCAAATATTATGAGTCAGAAAACAAAATGACAGACGGCACGTGCCGTGCTCCTTTCCTGCCGTTCCTAAACTCACTTAACACAGGGAATTTAGCGTTAGATGTCTTCACTGATGTTCACTAAGGACGGCGGCACCATTACTATCGCTTACACTTACAGTGAGTAACATCCTGGCATCATTTCCACTAGAAGTGTGTTGTTGGGAAGAGGCGTCCTGTCAGTTTCCACGAGCTGAGGGTATCTAGGGATGAGAATATCATTTAAAATGTTTAATTGTAAGATTGCGGAAGGCCTCACATCCACCTGCACACCGAGTGATGTTACAGTCACCAAATGCATCCCTCTCTCTCTTTCTTTCTCTCTCGCTCTCTTTCCGCCCTCCCTCATTTTTATGGATGGATAGAACAGGAGTGTGTGTCAGGGATAATGGTTTGCGAAGAGTGAAATAGCAGAGGAAAAGGCTAATCAGCATGTGACCTCAGCTGACGGGTCGTTCATCTTCCCATCCGTCTGAATTATTTCCTCTGAAACTCTCACAAAGGGAAGCAGGACAATTTGTTTGCCTCGCAGTTGCAGTTTTTCTATAATCTGTTTCCATTCCATCAAACTCTATCTTTTTTTTTATAAACCAGGAGGGCAGATGACACATGAAATAATGGACATATGAAGTATAGAACCCAACACACACTCAATGCCCTGAGCTCATAATCATCCCACGACGTTCAAAAGAATATTTGGGAATCATTTGAATATTTGGAATGGAATGCATTCCAGGTGTGATGTCACTGACGCAAACTGCCATCGGTTCTTGTGAAACCAAAAATGGATTTGAATATGTGAAGCGCACATTCTAAAAAATGCTGGGTTAAAACAACCCAAGTTGGCTTAAAAATGGACAAACCCAGCGATTGGGTTAAATGTTTGCCCAACATGCTGCAAAATGACTATTTGGATGGCTCAAAATGAACCAAAGACAGGTTGGAAATTAAAAATCAGACATAATTAGTACAGGCAACAGTAATAATCAAAAGGTTAGCAATTTAATAAATGTTTATTGTTTAAATATTATTCATTAAACTTATTAATAAATGTTAAGTTCCAACATATTTTGGGCTCATTTTAAGCAAGCAATACAGTCATTTTTAAACAGTATTTGAGTTACATAGAACTACCCAGCAGGCTGGGTCAAACATTTAACCCAACCTCAAACCCAAAAGCTGGGTTTGTCTATTTTCAAGACAACTTGGCTTGTTTTTTCCTTGCAATATAATACAGGAGGCACGCTTCCACCAATTCCATTAACGTTTTGTAAAGGTTTTAAAAGAACATTTATAACGTTCTTATAACATTGGTAATATTTCATAGAGAATGAGTTCTCAGGGTGTTGAGAGAAAACATTCTTAGAATGTCTTTATGATGTTTTTACTCGATTAACGTTCTCGTAATGTTGCCGTAACGTTCCGAGGACGATATTTTCAGCACATCCTCATGATGTTATTGAACAATGTTAACGTTCTTGGAATATTACATATAAATGATCAAAGAATCAAAGAGAATGTTTTACGTTGTGTTCATTTTTAGAGCATAAATTGGTTAGTTGGGATAGTGTTTTCATGCCATTTTTATGGCTAAACTGTCATAGAATGAAAAAGATCAATATTTTGAACCTTGAGTCAGTCAGACTATGATTTTTTAGAAAGCAGCGAACACACGCGCACGCTCAGACAAACATGGACCATTTGTCAGGACACAGAGATAATGGGGTGGTGTGGGGGGGCTTATTCACACCATTCACAGACAATTTGTAAAGCGACCCGTGGAAGCTGGGCCGCAGACACCAGAACAGCTGGGGGTTCTGTGAGATGGATTCACGTGAGCTGCAAGCGGTCCATTTCAATCTGAATGAAGACAAAAGAAGCACAGACGCAGTGAGTGTGTGTCCCGTAAAAGCCATTAGGTGACGATTTCAGGCGACCCAGAGCTCTCGGCTGCCGTGCACACACACACACACACACACACACATTCACAAGGTTAAATGGGAGTTCATAACCCTGGGCTAATTAGCATTTTTATGTAATTTCAAGTAAATGCTCTTTTAGTCAACAACTCCATAATTAATTTACCCTTCAGCCCTGACACGAGTAAACCGACACACAGTAAACACGTTTAGGTTAAAAACTGACGGAGGGAAAAGCCTAATTACTCATGTAAACTAATGAATTTGTATCAAAAATGAGCGAAAAAATGCATTAAATATTGTTCATCTGTGAAGCTGCAATTTTAAAACATCATTTTCTGAGAATAAAAGCTATAAAAGTAAATGGAAAGTGCCTGTCATGATAAATGCATGGGCGGGCGTCTTAACGTTGATCCTGGAAAAAACATTCAGATTTGAGGGATAGGTTTACAACAATTCTTATTCATCTATCATTTCCCTCTGATTTTAGGAATAAGTTATGGGTAGGGTTAAGAACATGCATTTCTATGCATACATAAACAATTTTATAGGGGGCTACACTTTATTTTTATCACTTAACACTTTCTACTAACTACAAGTAACTCTGCAACTACATGTCAGCCAACGCTCATCAGAGTATTAGTTGACTCTTAGGTCAGGGTTCGGATAGTAGGATAAATTGACATGTAGTTGCAAAGTTACTTATAGAATGTTTGTTGCGGAGCATCAAAATAAACAGATATTAAGCAGACAGTCGACTGCTCTAATGACTGCTATACATGTTGCCAAAGTTACTTGTAGTTAGTAGAATGTCTAAAGGGGACCATCAAAATAAAGTGTTACCCAACAAAGTGTTTAGACAAGGAAAACTTGCTCGTGTTACAGGCAATCAGGCATGAAGAAACACACACACACACACACACACACACACACACAAAGCGAGGCATCATCTCTGGAGGTCCCTGTTGGACAGTGATGTATTTAAGGCTCTGTGGGGTCAGATGGACTATGTCCAGCACATCACCTCCAATCAATAGTGTTGGTAAAACAGCTTAGCCTGAGACACACACGCACACACACACACAGGTTTGTTTTTCTATCTTAGTGAGGACATTCCATAGGCGTAATAGTTTTTATACTGTAATAACTGTACATTCTCTCCCTACACTAACTCTACGCCTAAACCTACCCTGCACAGAAAACATTCTGCATTTTTACATTTTTAATAGAACACAGTTTAGTATGTTTTTAAAGCTATTTTATATATGAGGACTCATGAAATGTCCTCATATTCCATGTTTACGTCATAATACCAGTGTAATACACATGTGTCCTCATAAATCACAAAAATACACACACACACACATTGGGATTCCATGTTTTATGGGGACATTCCATCCACATAATGATTTTTATTCGGTACAAACTCTCTACCCCTAAACTTATCCACCACAGAAAACTTTCTGGATTTTTACATTTTCAAAAAAGTATAATTTAGTATGATTTATAAGCTGTCAAACGTTTCGGGTATTTCGTCCCCACAATGTGGGGTTTACCAGAACACCATACACACACACGCACACACACACGCACACCTAAACACACACTCACACACATGTTGTGTTTTCATGTTTTATGGGGACATTCCATAGGCGTAATGGTTTTTTTACTGTACAAACTGTACATTCTCTCCCTACACTAACTCTACCCCTAAACCTACCCATCACAGAAAACATTCTGCATTTTTACATTTTAAATAAAACACTGTTTAATATGTTTTTAAAGCTATTTTATATATGAGGACTCATGAAATGTCCTCATATTCCATGTTTACGTCACAATACCAGTGTAACACCCATGTGTCCTCATAAATCACAAAAATAATGATTATGATTTAATAGTATGATTTATAAGCTGTCAAACATTTCTGGTATTTCGTCCCCACAATGTAGGGTTTACCAGAATATCACACACACACACGCATGCATTATAATACTAATAACTACGTAATATTTTCCTCTTTTGGTCATGTTATCATAATAAACTCTGGCTTCTTCTTTCTGAACTGCTTTCCTTTTTGTCCAACAACTGGCACTTTGAGGTTGTTTTTTTATTTTTTATTTAATACAACGTCAATTTAAAATACAGCAAAACAATAATATTGTGAAACATCATAACAAATTAAAACAGTGTTTTTGTTTTGAATACGTTTAAACCGTAAGTGATCAAAGCGGAATGTTCAGCATCATTCCTCCAGTCTTCAGTGTCACATGATCCTTCAGAAATCATTCTGATATGCTGATTTAAGAGACATTTCTGATTATTATCAATGTTGAAAACAGCTCTGCTTCATTGTATGTGGAAACCATAGAAAAAAAGTCACTTTTGATTAATTTAATGCATGTTTGCCAAATAAAAACATGCCAGTTTTTTTTAATTGGATGATAATATTGGTGGGTGGAGCTTAATGACATGATTTTTTCCTCTTTCTTCAGGCTGGCGGGGTTGAAGCCATTCCTGCCCTGTTTACCTGTTAATAACTCTATGAGTCCCTCGCGCCCGCCGGTGCCCACCTGCAGCACCGCCGCACAAGACGAGCACGCCACACCCTCACCCAGAGCAATGCCTGCTGGGAGCCTGGCAGCAGCGTGACAGATGTTTACCTGGCACAGGTGAGAACCTGAGATGAGACGAGAACAGCAAACAAGTGTTAAAGCATGTGTACAGCAAACACACACACACACACACACACACACTAAAATCGGCAACAGGAGCAGAATGCAGCTGAGACGCCTGTCAGACTGCGCACTGAGCCGTGTACAGCGCCGAACGCGTTTACCACAAATCCACAATACCTGAATTTCTTTAGAAAAGAGACACGTTTGTGTGGAGGGTACGTGAGCCCGCTGAGGCCTGAGACTCCTCGTAATGGGCTGTTTATGTGTTTATTTGTTTGTTTGTTTGTGTGAGTCGGGAGTGAGGGAGGAATGATAAACGAGAGCTCGTTTCCTCCGACGGCCTCCGTGTCACAGGATGGATGAGAGCGGCGAGCCCGTTGCGTCACGCCGATGGAGGGGGCAGTTAATTACTCGTGATGGACTGATTGCACCACAGAGTGCCGCCCCACGGCAGCCGTATCGGGCCGCCCGCTCTGGGGTTCACAGGTTAGATTCGCACCACAGACTTACGGGTAACAAATGTGCCGAGTCCATTCGTAATTGATCTTGGCAGTTTAACTCTGTGATCTCAGAGATAAAATATTGCTTCACTTAACTTAAAGTTCATGGAATATTGCGATTTTTATTTTATTTATTTTTTTAAATCATGTGGCCTTGTCATCTTGAATCAAAATGCCTCCCCCTCCCTCTTGCGGCATCTCTTCTCTGATGACGAGGGGCGGGGCAACCTGTCACTCACATGAGATCCACCAATAGCAAACCACAACCAATCAGTAAATCAAACCCCGCCCTACATTTGTTCTTGTTCCAGAAGCTTTGTCGCTGGGATATACATCACAATAGGGATTAAAAGACTATTGTAACGTCCATTTCAGGATGATTTTAAGTATGTATGTATTATGAAATGAACTAAATGCAGGTTCAATTTAAAATCCGTCACAATTTGTGTGGTCTGGGTTTTAAGAAACTTTGTTGCATGTTGTAATATCGTCTGTGACGATGTGCATGTTTTAAGTAAAAATGCTTGCTTAAAATGAATGAACTACTCATAAAAATATTCATTCAGTCAAATCATCATATCAGAATGATTTCTGAAGCGTCACGTGACACTGAAAACTGGAGCAACGGTGCTGAAAATACAGATTTGATCACAGGAATCAATTATATTTTATAATATATTAAAATAGAAGAAATGGCACAGGCTTAAAAACAACCCAAGTTGGGTTGAAAATGGACAAACTCAGCAAATGGGTTGTTTTAACCCAGCGGTTGGGTTAAATGTTTGCCCACCATGCTGGGGAATTTTATTTAACTCGACTATTGTTTGAAAATGACTGTATTGCTTGCTTAAAATGAACCCAAAATAAGTTGGAAATTAAAAATCAGACATAATTACAGAATGTGAACATTAATTAATGAGCAATTTATTTAATAAATGTTTATTATTCAATTATTATTCATCAAAAATGTTCTTTTCCAACATATTTTGGGTCCATTTCACACTAACAACAGTCATTTTAAACAACAGTTTAATTGCATAAAACTACCCAGCATGTTGGGTAAACATTTAACCCAACCACTGGGTTAAAATAACCCAATCGCTGGGTTTGTCCATTTTGAGTCAAATTTGGGTTGTTTTTAACCGTGAATTCTTTAGAGTGTTATAATATTTCATTATTTTTGATCAAATAGATGCAGCCTTGGAGAGCAGAAGAGAATAAAAATAGACGAATGAGACAATTGTTAACATATATACAGCGTATAAAATTCGATACAATTATGAATTTCAAATCGGAGCATGTTGTTGAGATCTCTTCTGAAGCTAAAAATCCGAGGAGTTTAAAACAAAAGCATGAGGATAATGCTTCGACGTCCAGCAGAACAATCAGAAATATTTATGAGGTTTTTATTCATTATTATATCGCATAATAAAATGGCTTGCCCGTGATGAGCATATGTAGATATATATGAGAAGCTGCACGAGGAACAGGAAGAAAGCCCAATTATTGATTCACACTGAAAAACACATTTGTTTGTTCACCTGTCGAAGCCTCGTCTCTCGGTCAGGGCCGGAGGACGCTCTTCTGCATCCCCTTTCAGAGAATTAACGTCAAATGATTCACACAACAGTGGAATGTTTGTGTCCGGATAAATGATGAGAGTATTAGCATAACTACAGGCTCTAGAAGAGACCGTGTCTGATGCCACGGGCCGCAGGGATGAGAGATTATGCCCAAGGGCCGACTTGGACAGACGGGCTGGTTCCCATATTGCACCGGGGTGCAAAAAAGCTGTTTTTTGTCGCATCAGAGCAGCGCAGCTGTGTGACACACACACACACACACACACACACACACACACTATGGACCTGCTTTAGGCCATGCGCAGGGAAAACTGGTCTGTCACCATCTTCAAACATGAGATCATTATCTAGTGACTACAGTCAATGTCTAATGAAACATCTCTGATTTGAGATGTGCTAAGAATAAATCTGCTCATTTTACAAGAATGCTTCAGTTCAGATGAGAGACAAATTTGACCAATAAAGCGTGAACGGTTTAAGGACTTATAATTTTCTATTTTCCCTTGACAGCAGCAGTGAAAAACCCAGGCATAACCCCAACACTATTTATATTAAACACTTCAGGGCACATTTAGGAATTCTTTCTAAATCTGCATATCGTATGAACCGCTGCCTCTCGCGTGCTGGATTTTACCTCCCTGGTGTGTGTGATATCAGACAGATTAACCTGATTATCAGCCTGTGGGACAGGATGAGACATGAGCTGGAAGTTACACTGTACAGTTGTTTATTTATTTATTTATTTATTATTATTTAAAAGTTGTTTTTAAGTTGTTTTTTTAGTTTTTCTATGCCCAACATGTCACAAAATAAGAAAAAAGCACATGCATAGTTATTATATTATATTATATTATGTTATGTTTTGTTACATTATGTTACATCATGTTATGTCATATTATATTATATTATGTTATATTATGTTACATTATGTTATATAATTTTATGTTATATTATATTATGTTGTTATGTTATGTTATGTTTTGTTATTTTATGTTATATTATATTACATCATGTTATATTATATTATATTATGTTATATTATGTTACATCATGTTTTATATTATGTTATATTATGTTACATCATGTTATATTATATTATATTATGTTATATTATGTTACATCATGTTTTATATTATGTTATATTATGTTACATCATGTTATATTATATTATATTATGTTACATCATGTTATATTATATTATATTATATTATAATATGTTATTTTACATAATGTTATATTATATTATATTATATTATATTATATCATGTTACATCATGTTATATTATATTATATTATGTTACATCATGTTATGTTATATTATATTATAATATGTTATTTTACATAATGTTATATTATATTATATTATATCATGTTACATCATGTTATGTTATATTATATTATATTATATTATATTATATTATGTTATATTATATTATGTTACATCATGTTATATTATATTATATCATATTATAATATGTTATTTTACATAATGTTATGTTATATTTTATTATGTTATGTTACATCATGTTATGTTATATTATATTATATTATGTTACATCATGTTATGTTATATTATATTATATTATGTTATATTATGTTACATCATGTTATGTTATATTATATCATATTATAATATGTTATGTTACATCATGTTATGTTATATTATATCATATTATAATATGTTATTTTACATAATGTTATATTATATTATATTATATCATGTTACATCATGTTATATTATATTATATTATGTTACATCATGTTATATTATATTATATTATGTTACATCATGTTATGTTATATTATATTATATTATGTTATATTATATTATGTTACATCATGTTATATTATATTATATCATATTATAATATGTTATTTTACATAATGTAATGTTATATTTTATTATGTTATGTTACATCATGTTATGTTATATTATATTATATTATGTTATATTATTTTACATCATGTTATGTTATATTATATTATATTATAATATGTTATTTTACATAATGTTATATTTTATTATATTATGTTACATCGTGTTATATTTTGTTATGTTACATCATGTTATGTTATATTATATTATATTATGGTATGTTATGTTATGGTATGTTATGTTATATTATGTTACATCATGTTATGTTATGTTTTATGAAGGCTTCTTTGATTTGGAGTATTAAAGACATAAAAAGAGAGCGAGGAGAGACAGAGAGACAGAAATCGTCATCCTGCAGTTGTTTCATCTGTGAAGAATTTCTCATTTCGTTTCCTAATTTATATTTTCAGCGTATTGCGCTTTACGAGCGGGCTCTAAAAGGCATATTCCTGCGAAATCAGGTTTATGATCTAAAACGTGGGCCGGACAGTAGTAAAGTTAAATATTGAACTTTCATTTCGCGGCGTAATTTTGGACGCTTTTCATGGGAGGCAGTAACTTTGAACAGCCTGTGAATGTAGTGCCACGAGCTGAACACACACTCCTCACGAGACAAACACAAATGAACACGGCTTTGATTAGAAGATGTTGTAACTTTTTAATGATCAGGAGTGGGCCTAATAATTATTATTATTTTCACGTACTCTTATACATACAAATTGCAAATTCGAATGAATTTGATGGCAACATTTTCATAATTTAGGAAATGAATGAATGATGTGTGGCATAATTTGCATCATTTGTCACATTAATATGCTCTGGTGTACATGCATATATCTCTCCTTTAGGTCTACAAACGCATCGCATACGCGTGTGTGCGCGCGCGTGCGCGTTCTTCCATTTACTCACTAAAATGCCTTTTTTTTTTAAACAGACAACATATATCTAACAGCTAACCGATTCACCTTTTAATTTTGGGCCTAAATGGCGAGATCAATGGAAAACTGTTGTAATGATCTAATTAATTATGTCGAAATTAAAGGCGCGCGCGCAGAATCAATCTCTCGCCTCCATCTGTCCCTCACAACACAAGCTTCACACTCTCCTCTTTGAGCTTATGGGTTTTATTATGGGCTGCATTTTTGTGCCAAGCGTTTTATTGTATAGCAATTGAAGGTTTATTTTGTTAAAAGATTGTAATATCACTTAAAAGTTCAAAAGGGTGTTAGTTTAGCCAAAAACACACTTATATATATCATAAAAATAAATGCATTCATGAAATTAAGTATAAATTAACGAATTGTTATAAAGGGAAAAATACTATAAAGAAATTATATTTTATTAATAATTATTTGTAGTGACTTTTGGCATAGATATGAACAGATATGCATATGAAGAGTCATATCAAACCAACTTCAAACAGAATGAATGACAGCTCAACAGAGTTTCTGACACGTCGGTGGTTTGGAGTCCGACTCGGTAATGAAGAGCTCGCGCTCTGATCGATCAGTGACGTTACCATGAGAACGGGAGGCTGAGAGCAGGAGGAAATATCTTCACCTCTGGCGAAACGAGCTTCCTCGATGCTCAGCAGAACGGCGCGGGAGAGCAGAGGAGAACCGGAGCGCGCAGAGATTCGTCTCCGGGATGCGCGCGCGTGTGTGGTTCGGTTCGGAACAGAGTCAGAGAGAAGATGGATTACGCACTGTCAGCTCGCGAGGCCCTAATCAAATCAAGACCCAATATCTGTTTTAAGGTTCTACATTTTACTTCGCATTGCTTGTAGACAATTTTTTTTTTTTTTTTTTTTTTTTTTTTTTTTTAGTTGCACATCCTCAGGTGGGAGTTTTTATTTAGATACATAAAGTGATAAATTATGCTAAAATGTGATTGTTGCATATATGTATATATATATATATGAGTGTGTGACATTAAACTGTAAAAACATGCATTTGTTTGGCTTCATCATGTCACGCCTGCAATGATTTACAATGTCTGCTCAAATTCAGTGTGAAATTTCTCCAAGGGTGACAAAAACACTAACACTTAATTTTAGAAGTCTACAAAAAAAGCGCAGAGAGCAGGAGGGCAGGGGGAGCTGGGAGGGGGGTCTCACAGAGAAAAAGCCCTAGCTTTGGGGAAGGTGTGCAACGGAGGGTGAAATTAGAGCCCGCAGTGCTACATATTGTACCAGAAGCTCCTCCAAAAACACCGGGAGAAAGAAAAATCATCCTCTAACCTAACTAGGAGGCAGACTAGCCGAGCTGCTCCCTGCGTCCCTCAGAGATCCGGCCAAAACACTTCCGCGTCACAGTGTCCACAGCGGAGAGCAGAGTCTTTGTTCATTAAACACTATCATTGATAAACGTAAAATAGTCATATTGTTAATATTGTATGAGGTCATTATGTGTGCATTAATATTTTAAATAAAATCATATTTTCCGCGTAACCCTTCCTACTATTGGAATTGCATTTTTATTTAAATATACATATATTTTAAATTATTTAATATTTCATTATTATTATTTTTTTTATCTAAGAATGACACCCGTCAAATAAAAAAATAAAAAAAATTGCAAATTATAAAAAATAAAATAGTGTTTTTTGTTGTTGTTTGCTGATCACAAACAAAGCGATGCCGAACACCAAACAAACGTCACTCATCATTTTAAACGCGATGTAAAAGTGAGAAAGTATTTCCTGAACGCAGCAAAGTTTACTTTTATTGTCCAATTTTTTTTCCCCCGGCTGAGTTTAAACTCCAGTTGTATCTCGAGAATGTTGTGTCTGAGTTTTTCTGTAGCCAAAAAACATTATGAAATTAATGTGACACATTCTTAAAGGACATAATTGCAGCAAAGAAAAGAAAAATCGATATGATCATTAATTGCTTTAACTCATCAAAACAACTTTCTTATAAGTTATACAAGATATTTATTTATATATTTTTTCATTTTAAAAACCCGTTTCATGTAACTTAAGTTGAAATGGCTTAAACATTGTTAGTTCGTTGTACTTAAAAATTTCAGGCAGCAACGTTTTTTACAGCGTTGCACCTAAAACTCGTAAATTTAGAAATATAAATATATATAATCAGTTATGTATGTATGCTGTATATATATATATATATATATATATATATATATATATATATATATATATATAATAAATAAACAGTATATACATAATCAGTTATGTATGTATGATGTGTGTATATATATATATATATATATATATATATTCTAAATCTAAAGTTTTAGGTGCAAAACTGTAAAAAAAGTTGCGGCCTGAAATTTTTAAGTACAACGAACTAACAGTGTTTAAGTCATTTCAACTTAAATGTACAAGTTTAATACTATAAAACTTACTTATATATAATCAGTTATGATATATATGCATACTATACAATGTAACCAATCCTTGCAGGAGGGTGTGGAGACGATACAGCGCCACCTATAGTCCGTGTCCGTCTCTCTGACCCGATCCAAAGCTGCTCATCACCGCAGAGCGCGAGCGCAGCAAATCAAAACAAGATGGTGTTTAAATCAAACCATAATCACACCATCGACCTCCCCATTAATGACATTAGCGCGGTGCTTTTCCAGCAAGACGCTTATTCGGCATGAGATTTCGAAGGCCACAGCTGAGAGCTTTTATTTAATATGAGATGTTTAAGGTGAGCGTGTTCATACAAACGCTCACATTACGCATGTCGTTACCTGTGTGCTGTCACAGCACCGGCCTCGTTACGGAACTGATGGGCTAATTCATTGATAACATTGGCGATTGTTTCTTCAAACTATCATCACGAAGAAAAGCGAATGATTTGCTCTCAATTTCCACTAAACTCTCATTCACTCGGAGGCACCGAGTTTCTCCCTCCCCTTTTTTTGGAGTGACAGGCGGATGGAGCTTCATCTGAGCGAATCACAAAGTGCTGGAATCTACTGCCTTTGTCTGATACACTCACCCGTAGTGGAGAAAGGGGGTCCGCGTGAAGGAGGGGGCTGGAGCTTTTACAAACCGACACCACCGACCCAAGCGCTTCAGTCCCGGGCCGTGCGCGCACGCAAACGCATCGCGGTATTATTGAAGGAAAGGTGGGCGCAGGAAACCCGCAGTCTCCGATGGTTCTGCTGTCCGTGCTCCGTGCGCAGAACCGAAACAGAGCAGCCCAGCACCTGCTAACCGAGAGCACCGGGATATAAGAGACACTAACACGCGGATGGATGGGACGAACGCTGGGAAATGAGTTCTGGGGAGAGCATGCATGCTGAAAACATTTAAACATTTCTTGCTGACCTAGAATACACGGTCATGTCTGACACCTGACAAATCCTGCGTCCATTTGCAACTTTCCGAAGTTCCCCGCTCCTCGGCTGGATTCACGTTACACCTTCGTTTCTCTCAGTTGTTCTCTAAGAAAGACGAGACGGCGACTTCAGTTGATTATCTGTCTTTTCTCGGTTATCCGATGGATATTCACTGTAAGGCAGACCCCTTCTCCGCCATGCACCGTGAGTTACACTGGAGTTCATCTGGAGAACGCGTTCACTGGAATAGGAAATTATTAGGCTCCCGGATATATATACAAATAAAAAAAAAAATAATAATAATAATAATAATAATAAACACTCTTCTTATATTGCATTTCAAGATAATAAATAAAATAGTAAAATCAACTAACAGGTGATAATCAAAATAAACGCGGCTGTGATGAGACAATTAAAATATGCGATGATTATTATTTGCAACAGAAAAATAAAACAGGGAATTGGGAGAATTTCGCTTTACAGTAGAAAAATATTCATGACTATTCACAACATTAGAAAATGTGTTTCTGCATCGACCTGTGGACTTTTAATTGAATTAAAATGGAATGTTTTGTTTTTTTAAAAAACAACCAATCGAGATTAACTGTAATTTGATCAGACGCTGCTGTTTAATAATTTATACACAGGGAATGAAAACAATAAATGCTCGTGTAATTTAATCGCGAGAACACGTCACCAGAATAGATTAATGTACATCACTATATATATATATATATATATATATATATATATATATATATATATATATATATATATGAAAATAAAGATTTATTTTTGAGAAACACATAAAATGACAGTCATTTTATTTACGGATTGAGGCACAGCGAAATGACATTTAACTCTTTTTTTTTTTTTTTTTTGGTGTAATACGCATGAATATGTTATAATATAATATAATGCTTTTGTTTTAAGTGTTTTAATCATTGCACATATTCGTATGCGTCTGTTTGCTCGCTCGAGACCGGGGTTCATCATCACACACCGCGTTCTGATGGTTAACAGCGCGCGCGAGGCCGCACAGAACGCGTCGCGTGTTAATTGGATGAATGTGACGGACTTCTGCCGGACGTCACCGCGACGGCCTGTATGTAATGTTATGTTTTGGGTGCTTGTTGCTGTTGTCTCCGGTATAGGGCACGGGGGAGTGAACCAGCTGGGCGGGGTGTTCGTGAACGGAAGGCCTTTACCTGACGTCGTGCGCCAGAGAATCGTGGAGCTCGCGCATCAAGGGGTCAGACCCTGTGACATCTCGAGACAGCTGAGGGTCAGTCACGGCTGCGTCAGCAAGATCCTGGGCAGGTGAGAGCCTGATAAATGCGACAACGTGATAGTTAAAACGCGCCATTTAAGAATAACGCATCACTTGAGCTCGTGTAAATGCATATGTGTGTATATATATATATATATATATATATATATATATATATATATATATATATATATATAGTGCTGCGAAACCTCTATTTTTTAACCTTCATTCATTCACAATCCAACCTAAAATGTATAAAATCAATTAACATGAGCTCATAAAACACTGAATGCGTAAAAATCATTCAAATAATTATCAAAATGCTGCAATAGTTTTAGATTGCAGTTTTAGACGCAGCCATATACTGTTATCAAAGTAAGGACTTTTTTTTAAAATGCCTTTTTTAATAATTGAGAATCATAAAAGTCTTAAAAGAGATAAGAGTCGATTCTAATTAACTTTGATAACTGTGATGATGATGATGATTATTATTATTGTTATTGTTATGTCCACAAAAACTGCTTTCCAACATTATCTGCATTTACTCATAACTGCATTTAAACATCATCGATAAAAAAGGAACAATTCATTTGCTTTTAGTCTATCAGAAGTGGGCCTTTAAAAAAAAAAAAAAAAAAAAATAAAAAGACCAAGTGATTTGAATGCTTTAAAATGATCAAATTAATTATGTGATAGTTCAGGCTATAGGTCAAAACCAGAATGAGTTTGTTCCATTTTTATCAAACGCTGGATGTAATAATAAATTGAGAATTCGTTTCAAGCGTTTTTTTTGTTATGTGAGATTAATAAGTGCGCATCTAAAACAGATGGTCTGCTTAATGTCCTGCTGCGCAAAAATTTAAATTAGTATTCTAATCATATGATAATTTCCGACTAGTGCTGCTATGGGCCGTGTTAAGTAGCTTAGATAAAACATTTTCATGGCTTTGTTAGCACGCATCTGTTGTTTATCGTTTGGTCAGGTTATGAAAGTCACTTGTTTCTGCAGATATTATGAGACTGGCAGCATCAAGCCCGGAGTCATCGGAGGATCCAAACCCAAAGTCGCCACGCCGAAGGTGGTGGATAAAATAGCGGACTATAAAAGACAGAATCCCACCATGTTCGCCTGGGAGATCCGGGACAGGCTGCTGGCGGAGGGGATCTGTGATAATGACACCGTCCCCAGCGTCTCCTCCATAAACAGGTTAGAGGAACCAAACGAGAACCGCTTGCGTCAGACGCGCATTTTTAGCAAATCATATTCTTTTGCTGCGTAATTCTGCAATACGATTATTATTATTATTATTTTTTTTACAATAGGCTTGTGTTCTGTACCGGTTCCGAAAGTGGTTGCTATGGATACCGGGTGTTCTCTAACTTATAATCGTGGTTTTAAATGAAAATATATTCATATTTATATTTAATTAATATTTAACACCCCACAATTGAGTGAAAAAAACAACAAAAAGAACCGTATAAAATTTAATAAGCAGCTTTTCCTTTTTTTATATGTATATATAGGATAAGTTTGATCGCCATTGATTGAGGTAAAACAAATAAAAATTATTTACGCAATGTTTAATTATTTGATTGCTGATTTTAACTATATTTGGCCCACTCGTTGGGTCAAATATGGACAAACCCAAACGGTGGGTTTAAAATTCTTATTCAAAGTTTGAAACCAATGATTGGCTTTGTGCATATTTGACCCAAACTGCATTTTTAGAGTGAAGTAATTTTGAAATAAACATGTCCTGCATTTCATTCCAGTCGTAGCTCATGTATTTTGGTTGATATCAGGCTGTCTATGTCGGTTTTGTGGTTTGCCGGTGGTCTGATGGATGTAACTCAACCCCCCTGCTCCAAAATAGCGCAACAATGACAGACTGAAGCTTTAAAATCTCTTCTGACCGAGTGAAAACCGATCAATGAACGCTGATCAGAGCTGGTGAAAGAGACGTAGAGTTCATGCAGTTATTAATCGCTTCCTTCTGTTTGTGAGTTATATTTTTATCCTTTTCCCAGAGACTAAATATATGGGCTAAAAAATGCTTATTTGTGTTTACATAATTAATAGTTTTGCTGCCGTGAGGGAATATGTTATTAAATGAGCCAGTTTTATTTTTACATCAAAAAAATAAGTGCAATGTGCTCATATTGCATTGCAAAACACATTTGCTGCGATTGAGGTGGGATACAGTAAAGTTAGGGTCAGGATTGCTGGCATGCATAGGTGTAAGAGATGGATAAAATGTAAAAAGCATGTTTTTTTGTTTTTTTTTTAAATGCAAGTATGTAAAAACAATGAGTGCAAAGATTAGTGTATTAGTAGTTAAGGCCAGCTAATATAAAATGGCACCTTAATTTTGAACAGTTTCCAACTGGAATGATTGATAATGCACAGCTAATATGGGAAATCTGCAGTATGCATGATCCAATATGATCCCATTTACATCCTTAAATTGGTGTTTTGGGGTGGTACGTTAGACCTGTGTGGAAAATCAAAATAGTAAAAAGAAGCAGTGAGGCGCTGAACTTTGGTTAAGATTCACTCTTCCATAAAACCAGACTCTGCATTACATTTTAATGAGTCGATGGCGAAGAATAGAGCGCCTCTCACAACAGAAGAGAAGGCTAGAAAAAATTCATTTCATGCCTCATGGTCACCTAAAAAGGGCCATTTGAATGTCTTTTGACATGAACTTGTGAGATAAATGCGAAATGTGCGTTAATGTAATTACCGAAGCCCTTAAACGTCTTTAAAATCTAATTGAATTCAGTCTGGATGTTTTCAAACAGGTCTTTGTTTATGAGGAAAATTAAAATCTGAATGTGGGCGATGAAATTTATTCCATCTTTAACAGTACATGATGCTGATATGCTCGTGCAAGGCTGAAATCAAACTCAGAAACATAAAGCAGTTTGTGAATTTGGAGTTGGTCGGAGTACAAGAACAGAATCAGCTTCACCCGCAGCCTTTCGTTCATTAAAGCCAAAGGTGTGTGCAAACTGATCCCGGGCCTGTTGACGGTGAGAGGATGTCAAACACTTTTCTTGAACATACATTATTGAGTGTTACAGAGTTCCTGTTGTACTAAAGCGTCTCCACAGCCAACAAGTGACAGCGCTGAAACCGGCGGACTTATAAAAACCGCCTCGACGGCACTCGATACTATCGATTCACATGTAAAGCTTTTTTAATATTTCTTAAGAGGATTTTCAGACACAACCCCGACATTAATTCCCTCTCCCAACGACTTATTCAATAACAGCAACATTCTGGATGAAGTCAGATTTATTCTCCCCAGGCCACGCACCGGGGTCAAACAATAGTTTTAAAGAGAGAAATGAAATATAATATCGATATGCTTGAAAGCCCCGAGGACACGTCCCTAAAGCTGACGTTTATTTCGGCAGATATCGATATCAGTAGCACGCTCATTTAAATGGAAATATATAAATGCTCTTTGAATAGCATCCGGGGTCGCGATGTGTATTCTAAATATTTTTACGATCAATAATCTTCATGGGGCATGAAATGAAAACTACGCCACGGCTTTTGCATGTATGTTTGCTGAAACGGAAGCAGCGTCGTTGGTGATGAACAGATCTAAAGTTTACAAATGAGCACGACAGCGGGCCCTTTTCCCAAAGTGCCGTTCGGATTAACAGAATCAAATGCTGGCGTAAGCTTGTACACCGCACTGAGCAACTATTGCTTTCCTGTCACATATAATTTATAGCTTTCCATTTGCATCCCGGCACCCGTGTGGCTAATTCCGAACTTTTTATCCCAGAGTCTAGATCAATAGAACCTCATCCGCGCTAGAACCGAGCCTGAGGCTCTCCTCGGGAGCGAAACGCACACCGAGAGTGCCGTGAGGACGATTATCGAGGTGAATTGTTGTGATTTCATGCTTTGTTTGCAAGATCACTCAAGGCAAAAGAGCTCGGAGAGCTTTTCGCTGTATCTCGCCTTAAAGGTACAGCGAGTCTTCTCGCTCGGGACGTCTGCGGTTATCCGTTCTGTCAGATGCCCCCTGCTCGGAGATATATAAAGTAAATCTGAGATTATCAGACTGAGACGTTGGAGTTCAGTGTGAGCGAATGTACTGTATTTACTGTGCAGGATCATTCGGACGAAGGTTCAGCAACCGTTTCACCCCTCGCCAGATGGGACATCTCTTTCCACCCCGGGACACACTATAGGTAAGATCACATCATTAACTCCAGGGGCCATTTTTGGACCTTTCTGGACAAGGTCATCCCTCCAAATCAAATCAAGGGCCAAACCGTTCTGCTCAGGGATGGTTAAACTGGGGGAAAGTGAGAAAACACAATCCCATGCCCTTTTACTCTTTCATAGTGTCTCATTTTAAACTGATATTTTATTCATCTGAATCTGTAAAACCCGTTAAGTTACGGTAACTCAAACAATTGAGGAAACCGATTGCACCGATGCCGTAAACTGGTTAAATTCACTTATAGCGTAAACTCGTTAGAGTAAAGTCAACTCAAATATTTTAAGTTTATTCCACTCCTTCAGTTTGAGTTCAGGTGATAAATCTAACTATGTCTTATATCTCTTCTTAAATGGTTTGATGAAGCCGATTCCTTTAAACGGTTTAAGTTCATCAAACTCGAAGTAATAAAGTTACATGAGAATAAGCAAAAACTAACATTGGCACAATGATGACGGAACAGGAGAGGCAAAAGGGAATGTTTTAAGACCTAATGACATTAAATACATTTATACCGTTCCTTTTATTAATAATATAAAATAAAATATTAATAGAATAAATATAAATATTATATCAATTGAATATAAATACATATTAATAAATATTATTAATAGATACAATTATATATATATATATATATATAGAAAATTAATAATAATCATAAATGCTTCTTGAGCATCAAATCAGCCTATCAGAAGGATTTCTGAAGGGTCATGTGACACAGAAGCCTGGAGTAATGATGCTGAAAATTCAGCTTTGATCACAAAAAATAAATTACAGTTTACAATAAATTCACATAGAAAACGGCTCATTTAAATTGTAATATTTTTTCACAATATTACTCTGTTTTATTAATCAAATACAAGCAGCCTTGGTGAGCAAAAGAGACTTCTTTCAAAAACCTTAAAACAAAATCGTATCAACCACAAACATTTGAACAGTATACATGTATACAATTTTCTATATTTATTTATAATATTTCTAATTTTAAAACGAACTGAAATATATATATATACATATATATATTTTGCTATCTACATTATTTTCTTTAAGATTTGATGCCTTGCAAATCCAGTGATTAGTTTTACCTCAAAGTTGCTCATTGTTGCAACCCAGCAACTCCTAAACACACATCCAGACTAAGTGACATTAAATGAAGAAATATTAAAGTTTCTTCACTGTTGCAGGTGACACATCAAATGCATAAATCGATCATGTGACATACAGTCCAATTTTCTTGCTTCCATTCAAGGTTAAGATGCTCTAATTTCAAGCTGGAGAACATGATGTTGTTCATGTAGCTCCAGAGCTGCGGACATTAATGCAATTTACATTTAAATTGTTGTTTTTAATGAATAAACTGTGCAATAATTTAGAAAACATCTTCACTTGTGGCATCAAACCCCCCTCTTGGAAAACAGACAAAATGCAAGTGATCTCAGATGTCCTGTAACCAGACGCTGATGTGATGTTGTATTCACGAGAAGAGTTTTGAGCATCCACCCTCTCTCTCTTTATAGTCCCCAGTACAGCGTCTCCTCCGGTCTCCAGCTCTTCCAATGACCCCGTGGGCTCCTACTCCATCAACGGCATTCTGGGAATCCCTCGCTCCAATGGAGAAAAGAGGAAAAGAGATGCAGGTAAGTCTGCGGTTTCTCCTTCTTCTTTTTTTGGTGGAGGATATATAAAATATTTCTACTGCAAACAATATAATTCCAACTTTAATTAACAACAGCAACAACAATAATAATAATGATTATAATTAAATGTACACATTCATAATTATTCATGTTTATTTTCTTGTTGAATGAATTTACTCAATTTGATAAGATATGTCTATGTATACTTTTCAATTATGCGTTCAGTCTTCGGTTTATTTTTGGCATACAGTATTTTAAGCAGATTGTCCTTGGATGTGTAATGATTGGGCGCAGTATTTATCAAGTGTGATTGTGAGGGAGGCTGAGGTGGTTTTGATGTGGTCATGTGACCCTCACAGGAGTCCCCTGTTATTAATCTGCACTGCAGTGATTAAGAGAGCTTCAGTAATTACATGTCAAGATGATGTAGCCAACTAACAAACTCAGTCAAACAAGAACGACAGTCTTAAGAGGACATTTAGCTCAAGGACCTCTCTCTCTCTCTCTCTCTCTCTCTCTCTCTATATATATATATATATATATATATATACGCTGCTTTGTTTAACTATCAGCAAATCTGGTTCACTTCAGCTCATTCTGACCAACAATCACCAGCTACAATCAGACTGACAGTTTCTAATATGCTACTGTTCAAAAGTTAGTTTTTAAAATAATAATAATATTTTTTATTCAGTAAGAACACATTCAACTGATTAAAAGTGACATTATTATGTTACAAAAAGTTTCCATTTTTTAAATAAATACTGTTCTTTCAAACTTTCTATCCCGAAAACATGTATCACTGTTTCCACTAAAATATTAGGCAGCACGACTGTTTTCACCACTGATAATAATAGTGTTAATAATAATTGTTTCTTGAGCAGCAAATCAGAATGATTTCTGAAGGATCGTGTGACACTGAAGACTGGATTAATGATGCTGAAAATTCAGCTTTGATCACTGGATATAAATTACAGTTTATAATATATTGCAATGGAAACCAGTTATTTTGAATTGTAATAATATTTCACAATATTTCTGTATTTTTAATCAAATAAATGCAGCCTTGGTCCCAAACTTTTGAACAGTAATGTATTTACAAAATGTAGATTTATAAATACATTTTAGATTTTAGAATATAAATTTTGAATAATATTTTTTAAAAACACAATATATCATTAAAACATTATTATAATGCATATATGTATATTTTTTTATTTTATTTTATTTTATTTTATTTTATATATATATATATATATATATATATATATATATTTTTTTTTTTTTTTTTTTTTTGCTGCCTGGCAAATTCACTGAATTCCTGTCCGCTGTCTTTGACGTCACAATCTTCGCTAGTGCCGGTTTTGTATGCCGTGTGCATTCTTGTGGTTATCATGACATCATTTCCCTGTGTCTACAGAGAGATTTTACTATGGCAAGAGGTGATTAACTAAAAAACAAAGCAAAGATTGCAGCATGCAGGTCATGTGCTAACCGTGCAGCCGTTTCTCGACATGGAACTGATGCGCTGTTTCACATCCAGCCTCCATGTGATCCGCTGCGCACAGAACGAGTCGTTCTTGTGATTAGAGCGCGTTACACTTGCAGTCGTTTGTGTTGCATTGGAGTTCATTGGTTTTCTTGCTGTCAGACGCTGCAAGGGCGCAGGGGTGACATCAGCGGCGGCAGAAATGATGGGAGACTTCAGATCTGCTTGTGTCTGTGTGTGCGTCTTTAAGATGATTGACTGTTTTGGGGGTTGTTCTCAGGCCCAAATGATCCCCTTGATGCGTGGCCATTTTCTTGATTTAAACGCTGGGGATGAAGAGGTGGAGGAGAGAGAAAGAGGAGAGGAGGAGGGCAGTGTATGTTATGTATAACTTCACAAACGGTCATGTGATGCACGCACACACACACACACACACACACACACACACACACACACACACACATAGCTCATGGACGGTAGACACCTGGAATCCAGAATAGGTGTACTTTATCTTTGCCATATGAACCTGCAGCAACACACACACACACCCACACACACACACACACACACACACACACTGGATTTTCATATTTTATGGGGACATTCCATAGACACAATGATGTTTTATTGAACAAACTGTATATTTGATCCCCTAAACCTACCCATCACAGAAAACTTTCTGCATTTTTACATTCTCAAAAAACATCATTTATATGCTTTTTTCCTCACGGAGACCAAAAAATGTCCCCCACGCTGACAAGGATATTGGATATTGCCATTTTTGTAAGGACATTTTGTCCCCGTAATGTATGGATTACCAGGACCACACACACGGTTGTCTGGTAATGATTCTTTAAAAAAAAAAAAAAATGCCTTCCCTGCAGGAAAATCTCGTAAATATTGAATATAAAATTCCATAATGCATTTAAAAAAAGTTGTAAACAAAAATATTATTGGCATACATTTTAACAAAGATATTTACTCGCTGTTACTCGCTGTTTCTTGTAATTATTTGTGAGATTTACAATTTCAAGGGTTTTTTTGCCTTCAAATTTGGTGTAGGCAAAATTCAACACATTTTGGAAGTAAAATGCAATTAATTTTTACAATAAAACGGCAATTAACATTGAATTAAACGTGAAATTTTCAAGTAAAAAAACCTGAAATATTATTTTCTCGTAAAACATACTCCGATAATCTTTGTTTTATTTACAATATTGAAAAATCAGCATATTTTACTTCCATAATGTGACGTGTTTTTCCTAGTCTTCACATTATAGCAGTAAATACTGAGGATTTGCAACAGTTTTCACTCAGAATCTGCAAGTTAATTTCATTTAAAAAAAAAAAAATGACAAAGGAACGGCAAGTAAATTTGGCATTTTGAAGTTGAAAATGTTCTCCAATAATCTTCGAAAAATCATTTTTTACAGTGCATTTCACTTTGATAACGTGATGTGTTTTTCCCAGTCAAGCAGGAAAACATGCATAATAAAGTTTGATTTCACTTTGTGCGAATCTCCTCACAAAATGCAAACTATTTTCTTAAAAAAAAAAACCACTTTGAGATTTTAAACTGCGCTGTCAGATGCAACATGATAGATCTTAGTGGTAAAAGCAGTGTGTTTTTGTGGAGGTACGCATGCCAAGAGAGACCAACAGCTTCTTACAGTACGTTAGGAGTCAGCGGCGGCCTCAGACGCAGAGCCCATTACGAGCCGAGCACAGAGATAATGCGCTGTGACACGCGTTATGTACACGGCGGAGCTGAGAGAGCAGGCCGCGGGGACACAGGTGTCACACCAGCCATTAATCTGACAGCGCTACTGTATTACTGCAAATTAAAAGTAGCACGATACAGAGAGAGAGAGAGAGAGAGAGAGAGAGAGACAGCCCCAGTATCCACACGGACTCTGGCTGTCTGAGCCGCGAAGCTGCAAGTGACATTTAAGAGAATTTGCAATTCCGCCGAGAAAAGCTATTACGGCACAAATTAACATCTAACATCCACACATCCCAGCACCCCCCTCTACAGCTGTCTCATAAGAGCAGACCATTAAAAAGATGAGAGCAGTTTTACACCGGCCAACCCAAGACACCGCTGGGGCTGTGCAGTTTGTGCTTAAATCGTGCTTACGCTTTAACATTAACCTGATTGTCTCGAGTTTACGCAGGGGAAACGCATGTTTAATTTTTAGTTGTAAAATTCCACTTTGCAATGATTATTGTCGTGAACATGATGGCTTGGAATTCATATACAGTTATGTTGAGGCTAGAAAGCCCTATAAATAAGATATTTAAGGAGATACATCCCTTTTTGTAACGTTAGTTAGCTGCAGTTTGAGCAGAAACAACATCTGCAAAGTTACGACGCTCAAAGTTCAATGCAAAGGCGATATTTTCTTTTACAGAGATCGCTTTTTAACGGCTGGTCGAGACTGCAACGAGCTTCTTCCTGAGTTGGTGACATCACAAACCCCAAAATTTACATAAACCCCGCCCCTGAGAACATGCAACAAAGGGGGCGGGGCCATGTTGGGCTGCTTTAGAGGAGAGGAAGAGTTGTTGTAGTCGAGTGTTGTTGATGCCGTCATTTTACGCCACAAACGAGGGTCGATTCGAGAAAAAAAGACGAACGTGACGACACATGCTAGTGATGAGTCGATCAACTCCACAGCGACTACATCAATTTATCCACTAACCGTTCAGTAAGGATGAACACTTTCCTCATTTTGTCTGCGTGAGATTCTCCAGCTTTGTTGTTGTTGTTGTTGTTAAAGCTCCGCCCTCTTCTGGAAAGGGGGCCGGGAGCAGCAGCTCATTTGCATTTAAAGGGACACACACAAAAATGGCGTGTTTTTGCTCAAACCCAAATAAGGGGAAATTTGACAAGCTATAATAAATGATCAGTGGGGGATTTTGAGCTGAAACAGACACATTATGGAGACACCAGATATTACATCTTGTGAAAAGGGCATTATAGGACAAATAAACAACTTGCATTAATGCATTAATATGATGTCCTTCATATGGAAGCTTATAACACTACATTACCACACTTTCACTGTAGTTTTCTTTCATACAATAAACAGTTTTGGTACTGCGTCGGTTCTGTGCTCGAAAAGTCAAATCTGGGTCCTAGAGCGAAACGTGAAAATCTCCAGCGCAGACACGGTGTTTCTCTCTGTCTTTCCCATGGGGTCAGGCCCTGTGGGTGTGAATCCTGCGGCGTTATGGAGTTGCTTATCTGCTCTGATAGAGCGGGCTCCCTCGTTACCTCAGTCTTAATACTGACTCACGTCAAAAGGAATCCGCTCCACTCAGTCGCAGATCAATACCACAGCAGCAGGGCAGCACACGTCGCTACTGTGCAGCAGCGCCTCAAAGCTGGTGCCAGTGAGGCTCCAGGTGAAAGGCGTTACATAAGCACGAACGATCGGAAACACGCTCTCATTCTGTGACCGAAGAAAGAAACGTAACTGTGCATTTTAATTCGCTAAATTAAAGGGATAGCTCACCCAAAAATGAAACTTCTGTCATCGTTTACTCGCCCTCATGTTCCAAACCTCTATGAGTTTCTTTCTTCTGTTGAGGAATTTGTGAAGAATGTTGGTAACCAGATGGATGGTTACCCACAATTTTTAAAATATCTTCGTTTGATTTGGAACCACTTGAGGGTGAGTAAGCAATGACAAAATGGTCATTTTTGGGTGAAGAAATGGGGAAAAAGTGGAGAGTAAAGCAATAGTAAATGCATAAATGAAAATTTTTACTCTCACTGCATGTTGTTGCAAATGTGTATGTCTTTATTCTTTGAGACATAAAACTCAATATATCGCCATAATAGATACTGAGCTCAAGTATCTTAAAAGTAGTGAATATGACTTGCATGCTATATTAAAATTCTCATATGAAATCTCATTCGCACCTATGCATATGTGCACAAATTAGATTTGAAAGCTGCTGAAGAAGGTAAGATTTCCAGCCAATGATTGTTGGGGCTGATTCTTCTACTTTTATACTATTTTTGTTCAGTTTTTGCAATAAATAGACTACCTGTACTTCTATCTGCCTATTTTATATTTTTGAGACATGGGTAGGTTTAGGGTAGGAGTGAGGTTAGTTGCTCTAACATATAAAAGTATAAATATTCATAAAAGATTTTCTCCATTTAAAAATGCAAAGGACTAAATATGTCTTGATCTGGCTGTAAAACAATGGAGGAGCTTGCATGTTAAAAAGTGATGCCCAGGAGTCAATATGTGACAAGTTTGGAGAGAATATATATATATATATATATATATATATATATATATTGGTTTCTTGGTCACAGTAAGTCACGTGTGGATTCAGTAGTCGATTTTCTCTAAGCGGTTGAAGCATTACGTTCATTGTTCCTGCCAAAACACCACAGCAACCCAGAACAGTAATGGGCGCACATGTGTGTGTTGCTCATCCAGTGAGTGGGAAGCTGTCGTCACTGGTGTGAATGACAAATGCAGTTGTATTGATCAGGTTTGTGGCCCAGGCTCCCTAATGGCACCTAATTAATGACTTCATTTGCCCCTGCGCCCGATACAGCAAATACCCACTCCACCTCAAGGACCCCCACGGGAGCTATCCAAACAGAGCGCCTGCTCACAAACATGCAGCTTTAGCAGTTTGGAGTGAGAAAAACACAGGGCTAAGTCAAGCATCACTATTACTATTGCTCAGAGAATTGAAGGTGAACTCTTAGAAACAAAATTCAATACTATAGCAACCTTGATGAACACTCAAGCAACAGCATAGCAATGCCCTAACAACCATCTAGATCACCCACTCAATCATATACATACTAAGCAATGCATCAACCCCAGAATCACATAGTAACATGATAACAACCATTCAGAAAACCCTACAAATGGCATAACAATGCCCTAGAAACCATTCAGAAGAGCATAGCAACACCCTAACAACCACCTAGATCACATAATCAATCATATAGCAGTACAATGCCTACTGAATACTCTAGCAATCACATAGCAACAAGTAAAAAAACACACAAAACATCCTATAAACGACACAACACCCTAGTAACAATTCACAACACCCTAGCAACAGCATAGCAACACCCTAACAAGCACTTAGATCACCTAATCAATTGAATAGCAATGCAGTGCCCACTAAATACCCTAACAATCACATAGAAATAGGTAAACAACCACCCATAACACCCTAGCAACTATTCAGAACACCCTAGCAACAGCATAGGAATGCCTAACAACCACCTTAGATCACCTAATCAATCAGACAGCAATGCATTTCCCACTAAATACTCTAGAAATCACATAGCAACAGGTAAACAACTACCCAAAACACCCTAGAAACGACTCGCAACACCCTAGCAACAGCATAGCAACGCCCTAACAACCGCATAGATTACCTAATCAATCGTATAGCAATGCATTACCCACTAAATACTCTAGAAATCACACAGCAACAAGTAAACAACCACCCAAAACACCCTAGAAACAACTCACAACACCCTAGAAACAGCATAGCAACACCCTAACAACCACCTAGATCACCTAATCAATCGTTTAGCAATGTATTACCCACTAAATACTCTAGAAATCACATAGCAACAGGTAAACGACCACCCAAAACACCCTAGAAACAACTCACAACACCCTAGAAACAGCATAGCAACGCCCTAACAACCGCATAGATTACCTAATCAATCGTTTAGCAATGCATTACCCACTAAATACTCTAGAAATCACATAGCAACAGGTAAACAACCACCCAAAACACCCTAGAACTGACTCGCAACACCCTAGCAACAGCATAGCAACACCCTAACAACCACCTAGATCGCCTAATCAATCGTTTAGCAATGTATTACCCACTAAATACTCTAGAAATCACATAGCAACAGGTAAACGACCAGCCGAAATACCCTAAAAACAACAAAACAACCCCCTAGCAACTATTCACAACAACCTAGCAACAGAATAGCAATGCCTAACAATCATTTAGCTCACCCAATCAATCCAACAGCAATGGATTATCTACTAAATACCCTAGCAATAACATAGCATCAAGTTAACAACCTCCCAGAACACCCTAGAAACAACATAACAATGCCTTAGCAACTATTCAGAACACCCTGGCAACAACATAACAACGTACTAAAAACCACTCAGAATACCACAGTAACTTAACCTTATTAACCTCAGCAACCATCTACGAAATTCTAGCATTGTAGTGTCAAGTTTTGTAAGCTTCAGAAAAATATACACACACACACAAAGAGAGAGAGAGAGAGAGAGAGAGAGAAAGAGAGAGAGCAAGTGTCCAGTGTATGTGTGTGAAAACCCACGCTGTGCAGAAAGAAAAGGTCACCGTGACAAGCGCAGTGGTAATAACCAGCTGAAATGGTGCCATCAGACAGACATGATTGATCAATTGAATTCAGCGGCAGTGAAAAATGTGCGATCAAGAAGAGTATTACCGACACGATGAGCTGGGACAGGATACTCATCAAGACTTCATTCCAGCCTGAGCCTCTATCACTCCATCCATCCGTCCCTCTCTCTTTCACTCTCATCCCCACTGCATTTATCCCCTCATCTCTCTTCTCACTGATTCTTGAGCAAAACAGGCTATGAAACAGAAATAACAGGATTTTTATTAAAAAAAAAAAAAAACATGTTCAATGATATTCACTCGTTTGGGTGACCTTCTGTTTTCCTTTGCTTATGGCTCAGAGAACTTTATTAAAATGAGAGAAATTGTCTAAAAATACAAATTTCTTTATAAATGGTCTTTATAAGGAATTGTTGTGATAGACAATATAAAAAATAAATATACACTCACCGGCCACTTTATTAGTACATCCTGAAAACTAAATAAATAAATAAAATTTGCGGGGTTAAAAACAACCCAACTTTAGTTGAAAAAGTACAAACCCATCGAATGGGTTGTTTTAACCCAATGGTTGGGTTAAATGCCTGGGTTGTTTTATTTAACTCAACTATTGTTTAAAAATGACTGTATTGTTTGCTTAAAATGAACCCAAAATGTGCTGGAAATGAACATTTATTAATATGTTAATATGTTTAACGAATAATAATTATTTATTACATTTCTTATTAATAAATGCTCACACTCTAAAAACTCGTGGGTTATTTCTTCAACCCATTTTCTGGATTATTTGTGTTGGGTTAAAATTATGGGTTATTTTTTCAGAGAGTAACCATTTTCTGGGTTATAGGGCTAATATTTTGACCCAATTCCTGGGTTGTTTGTGTTTCTGGGTTATTTTTCAAAGAGTAACCCCCCCCCCCACCCCCCTTAATGCAATAAAAATGTAAAAGTGCTTGAAGTGTAAGTGCCTAATTATTATTATTGTTACTATTATTAATAATTATGTCAACCCAGATATTGGGATTGTTCGTTTGACCCAGAAGTTGGGTTATATTAACTACAATATTGGGTTATTTTAACCCAACATTTGGGTCAGGTATTTAACCCAGAAGTTGGGTCAAAAAGAATAACCCATTTTTTCTGGGTTGAAATAACCCAGAATTTAGTTGGTCCCTTTTTAACCCAGGATTTGGGTCAAAAATGACCCATAATGGGTTATTTTTGACCCAGGAGTTTTTAGTGTGCACCTAACACCTGTGTTCCAACATATTTTGGGTTCATTTTAAGCCAAACATATAGTGATTTTTAAACAATAGTTGGGTTAAATAAAACTGCCCAGTCACATCGGGCAAACATTTCAACCCAATCGCTGGGTTTGTCCATTTTCAACCCAACCTGCGTTGTTTGTCAGTGTACACCTGTTCAACTGCTCGTTAACGCAAAATCTAATCAGCCAATCACATGGCGGCAACTTTTATTTCAGAAACTGCTGCTCTACTGGGATTTTCACGCACAACCATCTCTAGGGTTTACAGCCAACGGTCCAAAAAAAGATCAAATATTCTTAGAGCGAAAATGCCCTCTTGAATGGCAAGACTAGTTCGAGATGATAGAAAGGCAACATTGACTCAAATAACCTCTGAATCCCATCATGTCCACAGTGTGCCCATCTTCTGATGCCTACTTCCAGCAGGATAACATACCATCCCACAAAGCTCAAATCATCTCAAACTGGTTTCTTGAACCATCTCAATCCAATAGAGCAGCTTTGGGATGTGGAGGAAGTGATAAATGACTAAATAACATTTTATTATAACCGTTTTATCCCATGTGTCAAAACTAAGAGTTCTTCTTTTTCTCAGGTCGTCTTTCTCCTTCTACATCCACTCCCTCTCTAAGTTGGGTCAATCAATACAGGCAGAGCATGTCATACATCACGGCGCCTGTGGGCCGCACCGAGAGCATAATACGCCGCGAATGCAGAGTGACAGATTTGTAAGGGAGACACGACTTTCCAGAGAAGGCAGGATGTGAAGATATTTAAAGGAGCTCTAAAGCCGTTTGGCAGGGTGAAAGAGAGAAGAGAGGCAGGAAGGTGTGAGAGAGTCTTTTACTCAGCACAAGGGTAATCAGGTCAGAGGAAAACCACCAGAAAGCGCTGTGTTTGTGGAGCGTTGTTTAACCGGTAAAGAGATTGAACAATAACAGCAGAGGTTTTCTTCAAGCGTGTGTGTGTGTTTGTCAGGTTCAGAGTAAAGAGGTTTTGGCGAAATCAAATCAGCCTCGCAAACGCTGGGAGAAAACAAGAGAGATGAGCGTGAAATGCAGTGTGCATTATAAACACACACGCGCAGATAACGTGTGAGTAGTTGTTTTTTTTTGGGCTGCTGGAAAATCGATTTAAAATTATTTATATATTAGATAACCTCTTAGTTGTTATTAATAGATAATTAATGAAAGGGACTTAATCCCAGTTGATTTACTTGATGGACACAAACCATAAAATTTGATTATTTAGAACAAATCAATAACAGCTTCGTGTTATGTGACGCTTGGGTTTGAATATGTATCTGTTTCCCTTTCAGCAGATTATGATCTCGAAATATTGTCCTATTTTAACTTCACTTTTGTGCATTGCAGAAATACTCCTGGTGAAATGCAGCTTTAAATGAATTTAATCCTTTCTGATTTTAACCAGTCCCCGAGTTTATAAAAAAATAAACAAAAATTGCATTTAGTCGCCTCATTGTTAGACTAAACAAGTAAAGTTCTATCCAACTGCTGTTATGACCATCTAAACCCGATAAACGTTTGGATGATACGTGCAAAGAGATGTTGTTTACTCCCATGACCAAAGATGGCAGATTTCAAATCACATTAACTTCTACTGAGATTGAAAGACAAATAAAGTTATTGTCTTCTAAAAGAAATCTATTCACCAATTCCAGTTTCACTTCTGTAACGTACCTTCAGTCAAATAACTTATAAGAATAATAAGTCCTGTAACAAAACTATAAGTTGCATATTTCTGCTTTTAACGCAACGCTTTGCCCCATTGACATCCATTACTATAAACATGACGTTTCTTTGGCTTTATCAGCTGATGGATGTTTAAATTATTTTATCTACAAACTATAGAGCTTATCTTGTGTTTAATATACTTCCCATTCAAAGCACAGAAACACAGAGTTCGCTTTCATAGAGGAAAACTCAAACAACCTGAAATGTTAACTTCTCTCACTTGGGTCATATATAGATATAGAGAATGTTGCTCTCTCAGCCCAGAGGAGTAGAAAGCGCTTTCTTCTGTGTCTGTAGATGGTTCTGAGGGTTCAGCGCAGAGCAGTGACTCTCAGGGCAGCGTGGAGAGCCTGAGGAAACATCTGCGAGCCGATGCCTTCACCCAGCAGCAGTTAGAGGCCCTGGACCGAGTGTTCGAGAGGCCGGCGTTCCCCGACGTCTTTCCCACTTCTGAACACGTCAAACCAGAGCAGGTGAGTGACGCTACCTTCTGCCTTCGCTGTGAGCGGCCGCAACTTTTCCATATTACTGCCGGTGTATTTTTTGTAAGTATAAATAGGTCTAATTATCATTATGTATCTATGAGAGCTTGTTTCCGCAATGGTATAAGAAAGGTAATTGCGAATTTTTATCTCACAATTCTGACTTTTTTCTCAGAATTGCATGATAAACTTAACAATTGCGATGAACAAAGTAAGAAATGAGTGATATAGTCAGAATTGCGATTTATAAAGTCAGAATTGTGTTATAAAGTCAGAGTTGCGAGATATAAAGTCAGAATTGTGAGTTTTAAAGTCAGAATTGCGATAGAAAGTCAGAATTGTGAGATATAAAGTCAGAATTGCGATATAAAGTCAGAATTGTGAGAAATAAAGTCAGAATTGTGAGATATAAAGTCAGAATTGCGATATAAAGTCAGAATTGTGAGATATAAAGTCAGAATTGTGAGAAATAAAGTCAGAATTGTGAGAAATAAAGTCAGAATTGTGAGATATAAAGTCAGAATTGTGAGATATAAAGTCAGAATTGTGAGATATAAAGTCAGAATTGCGATATAAAGTCTGGATTGTGAGATATAAAGTCAGAATTGTGAGATATAAAGTCAGAATTGCGATATAAAGTCTGAATTGTGAGATATAAAGTCAGAATTGTGAGTTTTAAAGTCAGAATTGTGATAGAAAGTCAGAATTGCGAGATATAAAGTCAGAATTGCGAGATATAAAGTCAGAATTGTGAGATATAAAGTCAGAATTGGGAGTTATAAAGTCAGAATTGGGAGATATAAAGTCAGAATTGCGAGATATAAAGTCAGAATTGCGAGATATAAAGTCAGAATTGCGATATGAAGTCAGAATTGTGAATATAAAGTCAGAATTGCGATATGAAGTCAGAATTGTGAGATATAAAGTCAGAATTGCGAGATATAAAGTCAGAATTGTGAGTTATAAAGTCAGAATTGCGATATGAAGTCAGAATTGTGAGATATAAAGTCAGAATTGCGAGATATAAAGTCAGAATTGTGAGTTATAAAGTCAGAATTATGAGATATAAAGTCAGAATTGCGAGATATAAAGTCAGAATTGCGATATGAAGTCAGAATTGTGAATATAAAGTCAGAATTGCGATATGAAGTCAGAATTGTGAGATATAAAGTCAGAATTGTGAGATATAAAGTCAGAATTGTGAGATATAAAGTCAGAATTGTGAGATATAAAGTCAGAATTGCGAGATATAAAGTCAGAATTGTGAGTTATAAAGTCAGAATTATGAGATATAAAGTCAGAATTGCGAGATATAAAGTCAGAATTGCGATATGAAGTCAGAATTGTGAATATAAAGTCAGTATTGCGATATGAAGTCAGAATTGTGAGATATAAAGTCAGAATTGTGAGATATAAAGTCAGAATTGTGAGATATAAAGTCAGAATTGTGAGATATAAAGTCAGAATTGCGATATAAAGTCAGAATTGCGAGATATAAAATCAGAATTGTGAGCTATAAAGTAAGAATTGCAATCTAAAGTCAGAATTGTGAGATAAAAACTCAATTCAGAATCAATATTGCAATTCTGACTTTAGTTTAAATCTCGGAATTGCAAGAAAAATAGTCTGAATTGTGAGATTAAAAGTCACAAATACCATTTATTTTTTTATTTAGTGGCAGAAACAAGCTTCCATAGGTACCAGATACTAATACCATGAGATTTATATACTACAGTATTTTAGGGGTGCGTCCAATTCTATTTTGGTTTTACTTTTATGTCTGGTTATGTGTGTGTGTGTGTGTGTGTGTGTGTGTGTGTGTGTGTGTGTGTGTGTGTGTGTGTGTGTGTGTGTGTGTAAATATATGTTGTTTATCAGTGAATTGCTAGCGTTGCAGTGATGCATTGAGGATTAAATAGCAGAACTCCCTCGGTTTATTGATTTTCTGATGGAAATAAAAATACATTCTTAGGAAAAACAACATGAGATGAGCTACCGCCCACTCACTGCCCATAGACAGCATGAGCACATGAGAAATGATGTCATTTCCTGTAAGGTTCCTTCAGAGCTGTTTACAAAATCTAAATGTGGCAAAACACTCACAAAAGAACAATGTTAGCAATGAACACACACACACACACACAGCAGCAGCAGCATATGAAACCCTTTCTGTACAATTTTGTATTAAAAGTGTTGGATTTATTATAATGGATAACCTTTATTTACTTTCATTAGACTACTAAACAACAAGTGACGATTAATTTCTCTCCCCGAAAGAGCGAGTCGCAGCCATAAAGCAAAGGGAACAGCCTAATTGAGTTCATTTTAATTTGGGTGCGATCGGGAGACATTACTCCAGCGATTAATCAGGCCGACAGCACTCACCTCCAGAAGAAGGCCTAATTTGCAGCTAATTACAAAACTGATTTTCACTGCAAGATCAATACCGAAATGAATTGGAAATGACTCGCAATCACAAAGGCCGTCAAAGAGGGTATTAAAAAGGAGGAAAAAAAGACCAAGGAAACACGGAAAGCCTTTGAAGGAAAAATGGACGAACGGAACGCTCTAGAAAAATCAGTTTTAATTTAAAGCAATATTAATCAGACTATTTTCTCCCTTCATAGACCTTCTTTTTTTCCTTCACAATACCAGACTACCGTTCTATTTTTGTCACTTTCTCTCTATGCTGGGCTACTAGTATTAGTGGCCTTGTTCCAAAACTAAGCTTTGCTGTCTACTGCCTACTCAGATAGCTGTCTTCTAAGGATGCATACTCACTGCAGTGGAATTTGGAACATTATAAAGGACTACTTTAATGTATTAAACAAAAAGCATACTTCATGGTTTGTGTAGGCTTGTTTTGGCTTGCACTTCATTTTACAGTATGTGTACTTATCTAAGAAAATACTGGGTAATATAAGGTTAAGTTTAGGTGTAGGTTCAGGGTTAGTACCTGGTTATTACCCAGTTATTGTAATTACTATAATAAGTACATAGTATGAACATGGGGGACAGCACTGTAAAATAAAGTGCTAATGTTTTTGCCATTTACTGCATTTTGTAATATGGTTATTTACTAATGAATTGGAATTCTCTCAAGTTCACAGAACATATACTGTATATATTCAGTAATATATATATATATATATATATATATATATATATATATATATATATATATATATATATATATATATATATATATATTTATTTATTTATTTATTTATTTATTTTTTTTTTTTTTTTTTTTTTTTTAATGGAGCCTCCTTGTTAGAGCGTCCGACTCCCATGCCGGAAAACCCGGGTTCGAGGCCCACTCAAAGCGAGTCTAGTAGGACCCGAGTCAAGGGGTTACATTGGTGCCGTGACCCGGATGGGAGTGAGGCTTAGGGGGGGTGAGTGTAAACCTCTGACCTCAAGGGACACTCTGGCGACAAAGGGTACAGGTTGCAGCCTTTAGCCTCTTTGTTAGAGCGTCCGACTCCCATTCCAGAAAACCCGGGTTCGAGGCCCGCTCAGAGCGAGTAGAGGGGTTACATTGGTGCCGTGACCCGGGGCGGGAGTGAGGTTTAGGTGAGTGTAATGGAGACCTGCTAGTAGTTGCTGTGCGAGCGACCTTGTTAGAGCATCCGACTGCCATGCTGGAAGACCCCGGTTCGAGGCCTGCTCAGAGAGGGGTTACGTTGGTGCCGTGACCCGGGTGGGAGTGAGGTTTGGGGGGTGAGTGTAAACCTCACTCCTCTGACCGTCAAGAGACAGTCTGGCGACAAAGGCTTTAGCTTTCTTAGAGTGTCCGACTCCCATTCCAGAAAACCCGGGTTCGAGGCCCGCTCAGAGCGGGTCGAGTAGGACTCGAGTAGAGGGGTTACATATATATATATATTACTGATATATATATATATATATATATAGCTATATAGCGCATTATAATATGGTATTGCCTTCTGAATCTGCCTTCAATCTGCTTCAAATTTGGCCAAAAGAATGCATCTTACTCTTTTGGAGGAGCCTTTGCTCTCCGGAGCGTGCCTATGATGTCTAAAGCACTGTCTGCATAGGAAGCTCACTAGGTTTGGAACAGAGCCAGTGTTTTGGTTGTGTTTAGAGGCATTAAAAAGCCATTCTGGAGATGCTAAATGTGACAGGCTCCCCTCCCACACTTCTGCCAGCCATGTGCTCATCCTTTTCACTCTCCCCTCCATCTGCATGAGAAAAGCCCTGTTCTGCTCCACGACCTCCACCGAAAAGAGCCAAACATCAGGCAGGGCCGCCACAAACAGTTGTAGCCCACAATTAGAGTTTATCTGTGATAGAGACAGACATGGCTGGGGTCAGGGGCCTCCCCTATGACACACACACACACACACATTCTCAACATGCAGACGCCGGAAGTCTCATCTCATTAAATAACAAAAGAGTTTAAGAAAAAAAATCCCCCCCATCTGCTGACACGGTCTGAGGAGCATGTCTGTGATGGAAGGGGGTTGTGAAAATCATAAATCTTATCAATGTCATTTCTAAAGGCCTTGCGACTATAAGTGATTTAGCAAATGCTAAAACTTCACAATATTATTTATAGAACGAGGTGAACTAATCAGTAAGGCCTTCATTTAAATTCATAACAACAGCATATATCATCATTTTGAGTCAGATGTATTTTGCCCGTGGGAAATGCAACCATCTCCAAAGATGGCTTGTTGTAAAAATATGATTTCATCCGCTTTTTTATCATACAAAAAAGGATAAATATTCTAGGATGCCGTGAGAGGTTGCCAAAACTAAAACTGTTTAAAACATTTTTGTTAGATGAAATAAAGCTGAAATGTTAGTTGGAGTAAGTTGGAGCACTAAAATAACTAACTGGAAATAAATAAAAACTAAAACTAATACTAAAATAAAAAATAAAAAATCTTGAATAGTAATATTTTTAAAAAAAAACACTAATAAAATGACAATTTTTTTAATGAAAACTGAAAATAAAAAAATAAAAGATCAGTCAAAATATTCATAAAATAGCATATAAATAATACTAACACTATATATATATATATATATATATTGTATATGTGTGTGTTTGTATATATATATATAGTATAGTATATAAGAATGTAAGCAAGACAGAAGAATATTAAGAAGGAGAAATGATACCGTTAGTTGAGTGAGTTGTGGATGATTTGAAAGCACATGCATTCACAGAGGAAAGTGTTTGAATGTCTGTCAGTAACGCAATAAAGGTTTGTACATACAGTGTTTGGCTTGAGCGATGTTGACGCGATCTTGATCTTGATCTGCAGGCGAGTGAATACAGCCTCCCTGCATTAAACGCAGGCCTGGACGAAGTCAAGCCCAGTTTATCCTCCAGCACGACCTCTGACCTGGGCGCCAGCGTGTCACAGAGCTACCCTGTAGGTAAGATCACATGATCCATGTCACCAACCTTAATGATCGTTTACGTCCGACTAATTAAAGGGGACCAATTATGCTTATTTATCTTTTTTTAGTGTGTAAAGTATAAGCATAGAAACGCTCTCCAAAATCCCTCCAGCGGGACTTATTCTCTATATCAGTGTCATTGTTTCTGAACTCCCTGAAACACCTCCATCATAGTCTTGAGTTTTCTTCCGGGAACAAACATGTCATAATATTCCTCATTTAAATAATTTGCGCTCAAGACAAAATAAAACGGACAAAATAAACAAAATAAACAAAAATAAAATAAACTGGCGGTTGTTGTAAGGGGCGGGACAAACACTTAACCGATCACTACACACGGGTCCAGCTGACCAATCAGAGCACATTGTGCTTTTCAGAAGGAGGGGCTTCTGTTAATGACAGACTGGGAGGAGAGGAGCCGCAAAAATGTGTAAAAATAATGTGTTTTTAACATTCAAGCATGAAAACCTACTAAAAACAACATCAAGACTGAAAAAGGGCATAATAGGTCCCCTTTAAATTATGAAGAATACAAATGCGGCATTTTCTTAAACTGGTTAATCTGTGGAAATGTATTATGCTGGTCTTTGAAATATTCAAAATGCTATAATAACTACTGAAATGACTTTGCTTTTTGGCCACAGTCACCATAGACCGATAAATATTCACCAGTAGTCAAATTTGCATGTTTAGTAATTTATTTAGGTAACCGTTATTTGTTAATGAAGCCTTTCTAAAGTCTAGCCTATAGTTAACTTAATGCCAGTGTCTATATAATGCTTGGAAGTGAAACTGAAGTCAAAGGCTGCCATGTTATTTACATGCATGTATTAGAAGATTCGATTCTCATGCGTAGTGATGTTGGTCTTATAACGGACATAATTAAAGCTTCAACTTCAGAGTGACGAGCTGTTGCACAGAGGACGTTTGTTCCTTAACTGCTCTATCACAGCTCTGAGCTTCAAAATGATATCAAATATTAACATTTACATAAACAAATTCATCATTTGCTCATGGCAGACAGTGAACGTGGGGTATTTGTTTCTCTCTCTCGCGCGCTCGCTCGCTCGCTAGTGTGCTCTTGTTAATAATAAATGATGGGACAGTTAATTAAAACGTAGTGTGCTTATTGTGCCAGTTATTAATGTGAAATGTGTGAAGTTTACTGACAGTTTTACGATCGTCTTCAGGTCAAAGATAAATATACACCGCTTTTATTAAAATTCACATAATTATGTGGAAGCCATTATGGCCATTACTGTGTTTGGCTGGTGACGGAAAGCAATAGAGAGAGAGAGAGAGAGAGAGAGAGAGAGAAGAGAAAAGAGAGAGAGAGAGAGAGAGAGAGAGAGAGAGAGAGAGAGAGAGAGAGAGAGAGAGAGAGAGAGAGAGAGAGAGAGAGAGAGAGAGAGAGAGAGAGAGAGAGAGAGAGAGAGAGAGAGAGAGAAAGAGAGAGCGAGAGAGCAAGAGAGAGAGAGAGAGAAAGAATGTGGGTTTGTAGTTGACAGACTGATTCACAGACACCACAGATTTGTGTGTCGTTTGTATTAATATAAGCATGATAATCTGTCATCATTTGCTCACCTTCATGACCCTCATACCAAACCCATGTGACCCTCTTTCTTCTGTGGAACACAAAAGGAGACGGTAGGCAAAATATTCATAGTGTTTACCATACAATGGAAGTGGATGAAGAAAACGGGAGAAAACCACCAAAACACCTTAAAAGTCGTCCATACGACTAGTACACAATATTTTTGGTTGAACTAGCACTAAATATGAACGTGTTCTGGGTTAAACATGCATGATGAACTTGCCAAATAGAAATTCCGAAGCAAAACCAAAATATTTAAATGACTTCCGACGCTTAGGCTGGGATCCAATGTTCACGGAAAAGAAACACAGATTACACTCATCCTTAAAATGTTTTCCAACCCCAATTAAAACGCCTACAGTTATTGATCTTGTTGATTTTATGCAAGGAAATTTGCATAATCTATTAAAAATGAATGATTCATGAAGCAGTCTGTGCCAGAGGAGATGTGAGTTCTTGGTGAACTGTGAATACCTCACAGATAGACGTCTTTCAAGTCCTTGGCTTGTCCTATCAAAAACTAATCAATCAACCAACTAATATATATATATATATATATATATTAGTTGGTTGTTGGTTTATATATTATATATGTATATATATATAAATAGTGCCCCTTTAAATAGTTTCAACGCTCTGGAAAGCTCTGGTTCACTGCTTCTGCTGAACTTTGTCCACTTGTATGGAAAAAGCTGCTGGGAAATGCAATGAATTTGTCACCTGAAAAGAAGCAATAGCATCTCTCTCTTCTCATACACTGGCTATCCGTGTCCACACCTGAGGGCACCACGCTCCTAGTCACCCAAATTAATGCTTATTCCATCTTCACAAAAAAGCAAACTAACCTTTGAGCACACATTTGATAACAAACGACTTTCACCGTGCATCCAGGGAATTTGAGCAATTTGGCTCTCCAAACATCCTTTGCTTAGTTGTAATTAATTAGGGTGCCGTGTTTTTTGGCTGGTGATAAATTGCTGCATCCTGAATGCAGAAAATAGAGGTCAAATGTTTCCCGTAGCCTCGCTGTTGGAACATTAAGGTGTCCCTGTCGTGGCGAATTTAATACAGCCATGTTGACGCAAGTGTTTGCGCTCAACCCTCGCAACTTTTTCAGATAATACTAAGGTCACCCTGATTTTCAGCATTGCAGTTTCGAATATTCAATAGGCTTTGTGTGTTTCTTGTATGTTTACACATCATTGAGGCAGATAAAAAGCTCAAGTCTATCGGTGGAATTAAGCATGGCTCTCTTACTTCAAGTGCTTTTTCGGATATTACCTTTCACGTAGTGTGTAACATGGCTGTTGGTGAATGTAAAAGTTCTGCACAGTTTCAAAATCAAAGTGCAGAGAAATGGAGTTATTGTCTCCCAAAAGAAAGAAGCGATTCTGAACTGCCTGAAACGAAACTTCATGTTACTTTGGTTTGTAACAAATTTGCATAATGCCAGCTTGTGGTCTTCATTGGCTGGCGGCGAGCAACGTCTACTTTGCCCTGCCCTCAGATACTGCAGCTGTGGCTGAGACTGGAAGAGTTTGGTTCATTGTTGTTCATGTTGAGAAGATGCTGTTTTCTGCTGCTAAAGAAAATGTATTTGCACTTCCATAAAATAGTGTATTAATAGTAATACAATGAACCAGTGAGTAATACAATGGAACCATACTATCGATGCCATTGATAAAAAAAAATAAAAATAACGATGCTTTTGTCAGATTCAATCTTAAAGGGATATTTCAGCACCCAAAAATGAAAATTATCCAATGATTTACTCACCCTCAAGCCATCCTAGGTGGCTTTTTCAGACAAACAACATCAGAGTTATATTTTAAAAAAATTCGGGCTCTTCCAAGCTTTATAATGGGAGTGAATGGTGCTCGAGATTTTGAAGCCCCCAAAAAATGCATCCATCCATCATGAAATAATCCATACAGATCCAGTGGATTAATAATAGGCCTTCTGAAGCGAATCGATGCGTTTTTGTAAGAAAAATATCCATATTTAAAACTTTATAAACTATAATCCAAAAGCCATCGATTCACTTCAGAAGCCGTTTATTATCCTCCTGGAGTTGTATGGATTACTTTTATGATGGATGGATGCACTGTTTTAGGCTTCAAAATCTTGAGCCCCATTCACTCCCATTATAAAGCTTGGAAGAGCCAGGATAATTTTTAATATAACTCCGATTGTATTGATTGAGAAATCCATATACACCCTAGGATGGCATTTTTTTGGGTGAACCGTCCCTTTAAGTTCATTTTTAGCTGCTTTAGCCTGCATGCTTTTTCTGGTCATTGGCAAACCGTCCTGGTCCACACAGGATTACACTCGCTGAGCTTTGATGGACACTGTCCTGCTCATTAGAATTGAACTGATGGCCAAGTTTCCCCCAGCGTCCCCAGTAAACCCTCCACAGCCCCCCTTTCTTGAACAAAAACATTAGTCTGTGAGGGGTGTCGGGCTTCAGCGCTCGGCTGGGTCCAGGCTTTGCGTTGTTGGGTAGGACAGCCAAGCGTCAGTCCCAATTACTGCTCTGAATGTGGAGCTTCTTGGTGCTAAGAAGAGACATTGACTGTTTAGTGGAGGCCGGTATGGGCCGGTCGGTATGACCCAGGCTTACATCTGTTCTCTGTTCTGACCTCGAAAAAGACAAGAATAAATCCTTTCATACACGATTTTTTCTTTTCTGCAAATTTAGTTGCTGAAGTTGCGCTCACTGCGCGTGACCAAAAACGGATTCCGTTCTATATTTCTGCAGCAAGTTCAAAATGCATTTGCAATTAATTGAGTGTTGTTGTGTTTTGTGTGTGTGCAGGTCGGGATATGGCCAACACAACCTTACCTGGATATCCACCTCACGTCCCGCCCACCGGGCAGGGCAGCTACCCAACGTCCACACTGGCTGGAATGGTTCCTGGTCAGTATCTGCAATTGCAATTGACAAAATTGAAAACGAGAACATTTTGAAGCTCCACAACTGCTTAAGATGTTATTTTTCTTAAATGCACAGACTAAAACAATGCTACGGAGTTTATATTTACCTTCAAATGCAGTTAAAACTTAAATTCAGTCATTATGATTCAGCTTTGTAAAAGCTTTCTTTGTGCCATGTACCAGTTTTTCCATCTATCGTTGGTCAAGCAAAAAGATAGTCCTACCCCAAACTCATGCTATTACAAAGGCGTGTTTCCATTACAGATTTGCGCAAAACGTTTGTGGTATTTTCTAAAAGTCGATAATGAAGCCATTTTCATTAAATGCAAAGTTCTGTCATGAAACTCTAGATGGCACAGGTTAATTGGTCCACACATCATTATCCATAGGACACAGCTGATTGGTTCCTCCTGTATCAGTAGTCAATGAGCTCATGTGCTCAACCTTCAAATACATAGGATTGCCTTAGAAACCCTTCTCCTTCCCCAGCTCCACCTGTATAGATCTGAATTTTTTCCTCTTGAGACAGAAGTCATTCCAAAAATCATGGCAATGGAAGTTAGTAGGTTTAAGTATATCGCAGCTATTGCACTTGCCATTATTTTTAATAGAAGGAGACATAGGTGTTTATCCAAGCATTAAGGGTAAGGAAAGTCCCTTTTACTTGGGAGCGGCCATGTATGAGGTGTTTCTGGGTGTCCTGTCTGCTTCTGCGAGATATTCATAAATGGTGGCGTTTCTTTGTTGCTTAGAATCCAGTATTCTGGTAATTATTTTGTCTTTTATGTGTTTAATAAAGAACTTTGTTTTGTCTTCTGTCTAAACATAACGCACCAACTTTAAAGATTGATCGACTTTTACGTCCGCATTTAAAAAAAAAATTAAATAGGTAATTGCGACTTTTTTTCTCACAGTTGCGAGATTTAAACGTCGTAAAAGTATTGCATCGTATTGCAGTATATGTACAAATAATGCATCCTCGGTTACCAAAAGAGACTTCCACTAAAAAATATATATGAATACAGACCGCAAACTTTTCAATGATAGTCTATTCTATGCGCATTAAACTGGAATACTATAAAGTATGTTAACATCTGATGAAAGCGCAAATGGTAAAATATTAGAGCGGCTTACGTTTATGAACTGACCAGACGCCTATACCAATAAATGAAGTCCTGTAGCGTTTACAACAGCCTGCAGACATTCATAGAAGCAGAACTTCTCTGGTGTGTGCATGCAGGAAACCTTTAACTATTGACCATCAAACCTCAATTGACTAAAGAATTAACTGGTCCAACAGACTTCCAAACGAGAGGCATTTTGTGATCACTGAGCTCAAACTAATTCGCAAAATGTGGTTCGATCTTGCATTATTTTTAGCAGCTCCATGTAATAAGAGCAGCAGCAGCAGACGTGTCCATTACACCTGCTGCTTCCGAGAGAGATTTACAGACAGCCCTCAATGTACATCCCTCAGCCAGCGCATATAAAAACACCTCTTTATTATCCCATAAAAGAGAAACAGTGTTGGACCAACACAAAAGATCTGCCTTTCTTCCAGCACGATCAAATTCCACAATAGAGAGAAACTTTGGAGAGAGAAAAAAAAAGGACAATAGGTTTTAGAAAGAGACATTACGATGTGAGTGAGAATATATTTTGACATTTCTGAACAAGTTTGAGGTTTTATCATAAACTCGAACGTGATGTAAAATCGCTGGTGCATTATTTTAATATGCTGGTATGTTTCCGTTTCAGGGAGCGAATTTTCAGGGAATCCCTACAGCCATCCACAGTACACGACCTACAATGAAGCCTGGAGATTCAGCAACCCAGCAATACTGAGTGAGTGTCTCCAACCATCTGTCTATTAATAAAATGTACCATGGTAAACATAGTTACTGTCAAAATATCATTGTTTCTAGACTTTGTATTAGACACCACTATCGTCAGATAAATAATACAAATCCTAGTGCTGTGAAATCGATTAATTGCATCTAACATGAAAGTTTGTCTACGTATATGTGTATATATATATATATATATATATATATATATATATATATATATATATATATATATATATATATTACATTTACACAAACATATATATATAATATATACTGTTAATATAATATTTATATACATATACCTAACATAATGTAATGTAACATTAGTTAATGTAACATAATATGATGTAACAACAACATAACAACATAATGTAACAACAACAAAACAACATAATGTAACATAACATAATGGAACAGCAACGTAGCAACATAATGTAACATAACATTAAGAAACATAACATTATGTAACATAATGTAACAATGGAACAACATAATGTAACAACATAATGTAACATAACAATGTAACAACAACAAAACAACATAATGTAACATAACATAATGGAACAACAACAAAACAACATAATGTAACAACAATGTTACAACATAATGTAACAACAATGTTACAACAACAAAACAACATAATGTAACATAACATTATGTAACATAATGTAACAACGTAACAACATAATGTAACATTACACTACGTAAAATAATGTAACAACGTAACATTACATTAAATAACAGAACATTACGTAACATTAGAAAATGTAACATAACTTAACAGTAGTACAAAATATGCATAGATAGTTTTGGAAGCTAAACGAGTGAAAGGCGGTCCCATTTGAATTGAACTATAACTGTAGTATCTTGTTAACTGGTTTATTTGTTTGTTAGATACTAGTTAGCAGTCCCACCTGGATCCTATTGATTTTCTGGTCTAAATCGACTGAATCTACCACAGCTTTTCTCATTTGTGATTTTTTGAGGTATTATACAGTGGAACATTCACCAATAATGATTACGTAATTTATATCAGTGCAGTAAAAATTAGCCGTCAATGTTTTATTTCACAAGCTAAATGTCGTAATTATTAAATAGTTTATATAAATTATTAAATATTAGCTGAAACGACACAAAATATATTTGTGTAAACAACACTGTAATTGAAAAACTATGTGATACACTCTAAAAAATGTGCAGTTGTTTCAACTCATGTTTGGACAAACCCAACAGTTGGGTTAAATTTTTAATATATATGTGTCAGTATGTAATTTTATATATATATTAAAAACCCAACATTTGTTAGAGTGCAACTGTGTTAATCAGTTCAGTTTGATTATTTTGCTTATGTTACATGCAAAAATAAGACAAAATTGTGAGTTACCGCAAACAGGGAAGGAATTGGTGTAATTTGCATTAATTACTAGCATATAGAAAAATCATAAAAGGACTGGCATACATGAAATCACTTAGATATGATGCTTACACCAAATATGCAGTCACTTTCATGGTGTATTGAAATGGTACATTCCTTTCTTATTAACTTTCAGGTTCCCCCTATTATTATAGTGCATCCAGAGGCTCCGCCCCCCCAACTGCTGCCGTTGCATATGACCGCCACTAGTTACCACGGAAACCAAATTAGGCGGCACGCCCATGGACTCGGACTTCATATTCTGCCAGTGTGAGCGGTGCAGCTGATTGGACAGAGTGCTTTCATGCGGTCACATGATGAAGAACAGACCGATCAGGAACAAAAACATCTCAACGACAATTCAGCCATTCACACACGTGACAAGGGAAAACTCTTAAAAATGAACAGTAAATGTATATCTCACGGACGGAGGGTAAATATGATTTTTACAACATACAATGGAGTTAACATCTGCTTTTATAATACTTTTATATTTCGTCCTTTCATTTGTATTCATAGGCATTCCATATGGTATTCAAATGAAATTGGTTCTTTTCGTTAGTTTGGATAGACACTGACATGAACAATATCGACGTATTACAAATGTAAAGTCTTGTTCATCTGTAAAAGCGTATACATTTCAGATGCATTTACATTTGCAAAAGTGCATTTTCAGTGTCTATCCAAATGTAAAAAATGTCTCTGTACACTTTATTTATGAATACCTACGAGAACACATCTGAAGAGTCTGTGATAAGGAAAACCTTTCCAACGCATGGTTGCAGATTCTGTGTCTGTGGACTGCGCAAAAACTCACACGGACTCAAAACTCGATGCTCCACTCACTATTACTCAATACAGTATGTACTCAAACTCAGCATGGAAATAAAAGCGGGCCTACTCCTCCCTCTCAACGCCAGCAGAAGATTGCTAGCACATTTCTGTGAGAAACAATCAGATACGAACGTGACAACGGAGAGAGACATAGTTCAACTGACCTGCTGTCCATCCTGGAACTACTGAGGCCAGATTTGATTATAAGTGGAAATCTTCGAAGATGCATTTTTGTATGTCGTTTTTATAATGACAAGGACACTACAGTATGCATGGATTATTTTCATTCAATATGCATTTTTTATTGTGTTTATCATAGATCAAATTCTCAGGAGGGAGTTGAATTTGCGACCGCTGATATGATAGTTTTACACCCGATTCGCTAAGGCCACGTACACACCGCAACTGAATTCGGGTGTCAGTTCACCTTTTAAGGCGTAATCCTGTTCTCACACACTTCAGTTCAATAAGGGAGTGAAAACTGCATTCTACAACCGAATCAGCTCCCAAAAAAAATCCCGGTGGGTAGCGAGAACCGCTTTTACAGAAATCCGTGTGTATGGAAGCGAACTGAACAACTAGTTGTTAAAGATGTTTTTTATCGCGTATCAGAGTTATCTCTGTGGCTACGTTCACACTGCGAGCCTTAATTCTCTCTCTTTTTTTTTTTTTGTATAGCTGTTCACATTGTTGCTTTAAATGTGGCAAAATTCAGATTTTCAGTGTGAACAGATTATGGCTCTGCATGCGCAAAAACCCCGATACAAACGGGTTTGCCAGGTTTTTACCACAGAATCCACTTCTCAAAGCTAGTCTAAAACTAAACTAATGTGATATCGCGGTAAAAATCGTGTTAAATATTGCGTTAGTGCCCACAAAGTTGCAAAACAACCCGAGGAAATACGAGTTCTGACACACCACTATCCTTCTACTGATTACTTTTCGCAACTGTCTTGATAGCGTTGGGTTAAATCTTCGAATAGACTCCCATGAGCGCAGAATCGTGACGAATGTTGATCAACAACCAGAGTAAAAGTTATATAATCAGATTACTTTTTTTTTTTATGCATTACTTTTAAATTTACAACAAAATATCAGCTACCTTTTCAAATAAGTAACACAAGTTATGTAATCAGATTACTTTTTTCAAGTAACTAGTAAAGTAATGCATTACTTTTAAATTTCCAACAAAATATCAGTTACTTTTTCAAATAAGTAACGCAAGTTATGTAATCAGATTTTTTTTTCAAGTAAGTAGTAGTAATGCATTACATTTAAATTTACCACAAATTATCAGTTACTTTTTCAAATGAGTAACGCAAGTAATCAGATTACTTTTTTCAAGTAACTAGTAAAGTAATGCATTACTTTTAAATTTCCAACAAAATAGCAGCTACTTTTTCAAATAAGTAACGCAAGTTATGTAATCAGATTTTTTTTCTTCAAGTAACTAGTAGTAATGCATTACTTTTAAATTTCCAACAAAATAGCAGTTACTTTTTCAAATAAGTAACGCAAGTTATGTAATCAGATTACTTTTTTCAAGTAACTAGTAAAGTAATGCATTACTTTTAAATTTCCAACAAAATAGCAGCTACTTTTTCAAATAAGTAACGCAAGTTATGTAATCAGATTTTTTTTCTTCAAGTAACTAGTAGTAATGCATTACATTTAAATTTACCACAAATTATCAGTTACTTTTTCAAATAAGTAATGCAAGTAATCAGATTACTTTTTTCAAGTAACTAGTAAAGTAATGCATTACTTTTAAATTTCCAACAAAATAGCAGCTACTTTTTCAAATAAGTAACGCAAGTTATGTAATCAGATTATTTTTTTCAAGTAACTAGTAGTAATGCATTACTTTTAAATTTACCACAAATTATCAGTTACTTTTTCAAATAAGTAACGCAAGTAATCAGATTACTTTTTTCAAGTAACTAGTAAAGTAATGCATTACTTTTAAATTTCCAACAAAATAGCAGTTACTTTTTCAAATAAGTAACGCAAGTTATGTAATCAGATTACTTTTTTCAAGTAACTAATGTGATATCCCTGTAAAAATCGTGTTCAATATTGCGTTAGTGGCCACAAAGTTGCAAAACAACCCGAGGAAACAGTGAAAAAGTAATATGAGTTCTGACACACCACTATCCTTCTACTGATTACTTTTCGCAACTGTCTTGATAGCGTTGGGTTAAATCAGCCACTTTGTTCGATCGTGATAGTAACGGACACCAAACACGCGAGACGCCAGAACGTTGCAGTGCTTTCCAAGCTGTCAATCATCGCAGTTTCGACAATTTAACGACGACAATTTAGGTGCGGTTGTCACTCCTGAAACTTACAGTGTGCACGTGGCCTATAAGAATCGGGAAACATTGTACTGGTAAACAGTATTTCAGCACGTTTAGCACCTGGTTTGGAGCCGGTTTGACAGGTTTTTACGTGCTGAAATACACGTGCAAAAGTGGTTTATTGAATTCACCCCTCGGTGTTATTTTTTGCACTATGGGTTGTGCTCTTTATGAATATCTTCAGTATCAGTCAGATCGGATGCTTGATACAAATTTTTAAAACATTTAAGAAAAACAAACAAACACGTACTACTGATCAGATGAAGCACTTAAACCTCCAAATGTGTTTACAGAATAGTTAGCAGCTGTTCAATTAATCAACAGATGGGTTGGTCGGGGGTTATCGGCTTTATGATTTACTTTTCAGAACTCGAAAACATTTTGGTATCGTTCAATGCTTTACAACAAGTGCAATTCAGCAAAACATTTTTCATAATCGTGTACTGTACACTCCAGTTTCAGCTCATGTTCTGACAAACGACTTTCGTTTTCATCAAATGCGTTACAGTTGAGAGAATGTACTCACATTTGCCAAAGACTTTTTGTTGACGTGTATTTTTTTATTTACAGTCGCATTGTACAAACAGTATTATAGTAGAACATCTTCAATATATGTACAAATCCTATGCAGAGCAAAGAAAAAACTGTTGTATGCATAAACTATAAAACTACTGACATGTTTGTTTTGTTCATTTATTTATGTTATTTTGTGAAATAATAATTTTTAAAATGATTTTGTGTGAAATGTCGTTTCTGTACTGTAAATACATTCTGATCAAATCTGGTCCGTCTCTCTGTTTTCGTCAAGCATCTCATCTGTAGAGAACTGAAATAACTCGCAGTTTGAGACACACATTGAACGCAAACAGGAAGACTCTGATGTCTAACGTGAATACTATTTACTTCATGGCCTTATCAAACGTTTCTGAGAGCGCAGACAAACACTGACTACAATTACTGACAACCAGAAAAGGCTTTAAAATATGCCAGACTTCACAAAGAAACAAACGCCATCTGTCCGTTTTGACTCTTCTTATAATGTTTGTTTATAAAATCCATTTCTCGTTAACTCAATATTAAAAGAAAAACTCAAATTTCTCAACTTAAGTTGTTTAAGTGCAACTTATTTCTCTCCGAAACAGTAGTAATTAAATGTAACTGACCCTTCGATTCGGCAGTTTGATTGACAGGCGATCTGACCAATCATCACCCCGAATCTGCCATTTTGCAGTCAGGGGAGTTAGTAGATTAACACTGATGAACTTGAACTTTGAAATTGTGTGTCCTCACAACTTGAAACAACATTCCTTCTGATGTTCATTCATGTTTATTTGATTCTATCTATCTGATCAAAATCAAAAATGTTCAGTGAGGTTCTATATAAACCCTAGGGTTCTAGACTCAGCTTTAAAGAACACTTTTTAAAACTTAAAAAAAAAATTTAATTCATAAAATTGGGGACACCTAAAAGCGTTTGACAGAATAAAATAGAAGCGTCCAAATAGAAACTTTTCTTCTAATAGTGTAGCATGAATTGTGACATTATGAGTATCACTGTTCCCAAACAACCAGAGTAAAACGTTACGAGTAATGCAAGTTAAGTAATCAGATTACTTTTTTCAAGTAACAAGAAAAGCATTACTTTTAAATTTACAACAAAATAGCAGTTACTTTTTCAAATAAGTAACGCAAGTTATGTAATCAGATTACTTTTTCCAAGTAACTAGTAAACTAATGCATTACTTTTAAATTTACAGCAAAATATCAGTTACTTTTTCAAATAAGTAAAGCAAGTTATGTAATCAGATTACTTTTTTCAAGTAACTAGTAAAGTAATGCATTACTTTTAAATTTACAACAAAATATCAGTTACTTTTTCAAATAAGTAACGCAAGTTAAGTAATCAGATTACTTTTTTCAAGTAACTAGTAAAGTAATGCATTACTTTTAAATTTACAGCAAAATAGCAGTTACTTTTTCAAATAAGTAACGCAAGTTAAGTAATCAGATTACTTTTTTCAAGTAACTAGCAAAGTAATGCATTACTTTTAAATTTACAGCAAAATAGCAGTTACTTTTTCAAATAAGTAACGCAAGTTAAGTAATCAGATTACTTTTTTCAAGTAACTAGCAAAGTAATGCATTACTTTTAAATTTACAACAAAATAGCAGTTACTTTTTCAAATAAGTAACGCAAGTTAAGTAATCAGATTACTTTTTTCAAGTAACTAGCAAAGTAATGCATTACTTTTAAATTTACAACAAAATATCAGTTACTTTTTCAAATAAGTAACGCAAGTTAAGTAATCAGATTACTTTATTCAAGTAACTAGTAAAGTAATGCATTACTTTTAAATTTACAGCAAAATAGCAGTTACTTTTTCAAATAAGTAACGCAAGTTATGTAATCATATTACTTTTTTCAAGTAACTAGTAAAGTAATGCATTACTTTTAAATTTACAACAAAATAGCAGTTACTTTTTCAAATAAGTAACGCAAGTTAAGTAATCAGATTACTTTTTTCAAGTAACTAGCAAAGTAATGCATTACTTTTAAATTTACAACAAAATAGCAGTTACTTTTTCAATTAAGTAACGCAAGTTAAGTAATCAGATTACTTTTTTCAAGTAACTAGTAAAGTAATGCATTACTTTTAAATTTACAGCAAAATAGCAGTTACTTTTTCAAATAAGTAACGCAAGTTAAGTAATCAGATTACTTTTTTCAAGTAACTAGCAAAGTAATGCATTACTTTTAAATTTACAGCAAAATAGCAGTTACTTTTTCAAATAAGTAACGCAAGTTAAGTAATCAGATTACTTTTTTCAAGTAACTAGCAAAGTAATGCATTACTTTTAAATTTACAGCAAAATAGCAGTTACTTTTTCAAATAAGTAACGCAAGTTAAGTAATCAGATTACTTTTTTCAAGTAACTAGCAAAGTAATGCATTACTTTTAAATTTACAGCAAAATAGCAGTTACTTTTTCAATTAAGTAACGCAAGTTATGTAATCAGATTACTTTTTTCAAGTAACTAGTAAAGTAATGCATTACTTTTAAATTTACAGTTACTTTTTACTATTTTCCTTGTTTTCCTATGTATTGACCGACAACTCTCCTGTCCCCATGTTGAGAGAAATGCAGAAACGTTTTGTACGCTGTATGAACATGATTGTTGTTGTAGTTCTGGACTAAATGTGAGTAGGCATTTACTCATGACCTTAAATGATCCAATTCAAACATACTAACAAGCTAAAATGGCTTGAGATAAACATCACTTTTGTGTTTCATCTGTTTGTTTGTTTCTATTGAACTTTCTTCTCCTGCGTCCCATTCTTCCGTGAAAGATTTGAGTTGCGCCCTCTACTGTACAGACGTGAATTTGCATTTCCTTCAGCCTGAAGCTTATTTGTTTCACTTTTGGTGGGAAAAGGCCTTCACATTTGACAAAAATAAAACTTTTGGTTTATTTGTTATTAAAAAACAAGCAATCAAGCCCAGCCCACGTGATAACAAGTAAGGCAAAAGTAACTTTCCATTAAAAAAAACAAAAAAACACCACTAGTTATTTATTAGGGAGTAACGCAATATTGTAACTTTTAAAAGTTACTTTCCCCAACACTGTTGATAACTATGAGAATGTGCAATTACAGAACAGGCCGTGTGTTAGTCTGTTAATTCACTTAGGGTGTTAATAATACCATTAATTCACTTTCAAATCTCTTTCAGAAGCATTTGCTCTCCTGAGAGCGATCCTCCCGAGGCTTTATAAACACCTCACCCTTGCTTAATGGACTGAATTCTATTTTGTTTATTCACAAAAAAGTAATTAGGGAATTTAGAGATGAACTTCTTTAAGCGCGCAAGAGATCACAATGTGGCTTGGAAGAGCTCCAGAGAATGTTTTCTTTATGATTTGGATCACTGAGCATATAAAATGTATAACCTTCTTTCTCCAGGCCCTGAAAAGCAGAAGTATTATTTCAAGAAATGCGGATGAATTCAATTAGTGGAGACCTCGCAAAAACAGGGAAGCCGTTCTGAAGGAATTCTCACATGCAGGATGCAATAAATTTTCTTTGGAAATGGGTTTCTCCCATTTCTTAATCCTGCAGGCTTATGGAGAATTGTTTTGCGCTTCACTATTGATTGTGAATAAAGGAGAAAAGACCAGATTGACTGAGGTAAATTCATTCTACTTGAACAAAATCACTAGCCCTAGGAGAGATTGTTTTATTTGTCAACAAAATATGACCATGAAACTACTTCATCTTTTGTGAAGATCCTTTTGTTGGCTTTTTACAATAATAAAGTTGTTGATTTCAATTTGGTTTTTCTTATATTCAACCGATCCTTCGCCGGCAGTTTGATTGACAGGCGATCTGACCAATCATAACCCCGAATCGGCCATTTTGTCCGACAAAGCGGTCAGGGGAGTTAGTAGATTAACGTTGGTGAACTTGATAAATTGTGTGTCCTCACGTCTTGAAACAACATTCCATCTGATGTTCATTCATGTTTATTTGATGCTATAAATGAACTAGTATGAAGAGATGATCGAGGAGCTCCAGCGATCTGTCACCACACATTAAACACACACTAGACGCTATTTATTGTTTAAACTTCTTTAAATACGAAACTGTTTCACACGTTGTCAGTGTCCTCTTTGCTCCTCGATGTGTTTTTCACTGCATGAGAACATGATGTGTGGCGTGAGAGCGGACATAGCAACGGTAACTAAAGTGGGCGGGGCTTTGCAAATGGGCAATTATTAATAAACTAAACAAATGGCCAAAATTTTTAAATCATAATAAATTAATATGCATCTTTGTCAAACAGCGCCCATATTACCACGCTTGATCCGCGTGAGGGTTCAGCTGACAAGAGAGAACAAGTTTACTTTGTAGTTTCATCTCTTCAGCGGGTGTTTATCTCTGCGCTCCCTTGAGTAGCATCTCACACGGCCGTTCTGTCAGCCTCTAGCTGTCGTATATGTTTGTCATTCAGGCCTTGTTAGGAGAAGAAAAAACCCACTGTTGACTCCTTCCCTCCCCGAGCAGAGAATTCCCTGTGGTAAAATTATTCCATTTAGATGGAAACTTTTTGTCACTCCTGTCTAAATTGGCATTTCTGGCTCTTTCACTGAAACCAGTAAACTGTGAACCTGGATGCAGCTGTCAATCAAACGGAGCGTTACTTCGGCGTGCCAGATGACGGCGATACAGAGAGAGGAACGAGCTGATTGGATCTCGTCAGAACGGCAAAAAAAGAGCACCTGCCACTGTCAGAGCTTTTCAAATGTTACACACACACACACACACTTCATATAGACTGTTTGACAGCTGCCTTGTGATTATCTTGTTTTGCAATGCAGAAGTAAGATATTTTCTTTGAATGTGTGAGACTTCCAATTCACACCTTATTTTGCAATGCGGAAGAACAAGCTATTTTCTATGCGAACTTCTGATTTATTAGCCGCTACAGATAAATAACGGGAAGATTTATGCGGTAAACAAAAAAAACAAAAAAAGAATTTGCGCTACAACCCGGTCTTTTTCTGATTACGATAATCAAATAATATGATAACAGTTCGCAATATAATAATAAATATTAAAAAGCATAACGGACTGTTTTTGCGCAGGTAAAATAATTGGAATCGAATTGAACGTTCACTGTAATGAATTGCTGTAAAAATTACAGCATTATTTTACAGCCGCCGGCTGTTTTTTAATAATACAGCATATTGCTGTAAACTGCAATGCATTCTGGGGTCACGTGTTGGTTTGACTCAAATTTACGGAATATTGCTGTAAATTGGCCCTTCGTAATTTAAAAAAAACACAGTTATTTACTGTAATCAGAGAATACAGTGAAATTCTGTAAATTAAATTACAGTAGCTACTGTAAAATTTACAGTAACTGGCTGGCAACCCTGCTGCCAGTATTACAATGTAAAATTTACAGTAATTTTTTAACAGTGTTAAAAATAGTCTGGAATTTCTGGGTTTATAAGCCTCAAACAAGTTGCAGCTCAATGATCTGAGAACACACACACACACACACATGCGTAATTTACAAGCAATTTCTGTGAAATTTATTTCCACACCATTTTCCCCCCATACAATAAATTTGACTAAAAATACAGAATGATCCAATTTAAAGAAATCCATTCAAAGGTTTTAAGAGAGTGGTCGAGCTAATTGATCATTTTTACTCTTATGCTTACATTATTTTTGCTTTTTACTTAAAGGTGGAAAAGGTCAATTGTAACAAACGTCTGAACATTTCTTCATATTTTTTAGTGACAGTCTAACCAGATGTGCCGTTTTGATGAATTAACAAGCCATGCATGATTCAAACAATGTCATTTTAGCAGCATTAGTTTCCCATCAGGTCATAAATGTGTCTCAGTTTCACAACCCAGTGCACACCGACCGCCGGTTAACAGCGTCTTGTTTAAAACAAACCACCGTTACGGCATAATTACAGATTTGTTATCAGTTCGTCCTCTCGGTGAATCTCATAAGCTCATTTTCATTGTGAAACGGAAACAAAGAAAATCATGTTTCACGTGTTCCTATCAGGAATAACTCAGCAGCCTAACCCAATAGCAGAGCTGTCACTTTAATACTGAGAATCTAATTGGATTTGGCAATAAATAACGGGCCTCTTAAGGAACCATCATGCAGGGCGTCCCAGGTGCCTGATGGCTGAACAACAAATTTGGATGATTTTTGACTGAGGAGATGCGAGGTCTTCCAGGAGAATGGAGCTAATGATCTGACCATCTGAAGCAATAGCTGTCGCTAAAACCTTGTAAGTGACTTGAACGCTCAATACTCGCATGTGTTTTGCATGCAGTGCCTATTTAAGCAGCAAGTATTTCCAAATGGAGCAGTTATCATCACAGGTGAAAGTTGTTCACAGAGAACGAAATGACTCCAGCACTGCCAACGTGCTGCCCAGTCCAGCCAGTGCCAAACGTTTCTCCCTCACCACTCAATAATTAGCCCTAATGGCTATTGTGTGATACATGATGCAATTAAAAGCTAATGTTATGCACGTATGTGATTACCGCAGGCAGAATGACAGGCAGTCAGGGGTCCTGAATGTCAACACGCTCACCGCATTAATCGTCCAGTCACGTGATCTCTACAGGGAAATCTCACAGTTATCGCTTCCGTCACATAAAAACTTTGGTGTGCAGTGTTATTACTGAAACGGAAGAAAGTTCACCATCCATATTCATCTCTTCTATGAAATACAAACATTAAATGCATAAAAAAAAGTATTCTTGAGGTGGGGGAAACGGAAATGTACTGCTAAAAAATATTAGTAAAAAAATGTAACGTTTGATGTTTAATTAATAATATTTATTTGTGTAAAAACAGTAAAATGACCTGTGGTCAAACACTGTTATACTACAAGTACATAAGAAATCTTATATGTTTAGGTCTTTAAAAGTGTGACAATGTTATAAAAGTAATGGGTTACACTTTATTTTAAGGTGATGTAGTTTCATTGTACCTACTCAAATCAAATAAGGACTGAGTAATATTGATTAGCTACATGTATTTACTACGGTTAGGGTTTGGTTTTGGGTTGATTGTGTAATTATGCATAATATGCTGTTATTACTGTGGTGATTACATTACCACGTCACCTTAAAAAAAGAGTTACCATGATACACTGTTAAAAAATTACTGTAAATTTGACAGTATAATACTGGCAGCAGGGTTGCCAGCCAGTTACTGTAAAATGTACAGTAGTGTTACTGTAATTTAATTTACAGAATTTCCCTGTATTCTCTGATTACAGTAAATAACTGTGTTTTTTTTATTACGAAGGGTCAATTTACAGCAACATTCTGTAAATTTGAGTCAAACCAACACGTGACCCCAGAATGCATTGCAGTTTACAGCAATATGCTGTATTATTAAAAAACAGCCAGCGGCTGTAAAATAATGCTGTAATTTTTACAGTAATTCATTACAGTGTGTTTAAACACAAAAATGAAAACAGAAATGAAAATCCTATCATCATTTATTCATTCTCTTGTGTGAAATACATTTTAAAGAGATTATGATTTCACTTTTTTAACTTTAGTTAGTGTGTAATGTTGCTGCTTGAACATAAAACACATCTGTGAAGTTACGACGCTCAAAGTTGCAAAGGGAGATATTTATTTTTACAAACGGCTAGTAGGGACTACGACAAGCTTTTTCCTGGGTTGGTGACATCACAAAGCCTAAAATTTACATAAACCCCGCCCCCGAGAACACGTAACAGAGGGGGCGGGGCCATGTTGGGCTGCTTTAGAGAAGAGGAAGAGTTGTTGTAGTCGAGTGTTGTTGATTTTACGCCGGACCGCTTCACAAACGAGGGTCGATTCAAGGAAAAAAGATGAACGTGACGACACATGCTAGTGATGAGTCGATCAACTCCACAGCGACTACATCAATTTATCCACTAACCGTTCAGAAACGTCTAAAAGTTGGAACTTCTTCCTGAGTCTCTCCATCTGTTTGAACACTTTCCTCATTTTGTGTGCTTGAGATTCTCCAGCTTTGTTGTTGTTGAGCCGTTAAAGCTCCGCCCTCTTCTGGAAAGGGGCAGGGAGCAGCAGCTCATTTGCATTTAAAGGGACACACACAAAAACAGCATATTCATTTTGGCTAGTTGTGTTCGGTGTTCTCAACTTGCCACACTGTGTCAAGGCATTTAGTTCATTGTACGTGAAATCCTTTTTTAGCACTTCTTGCCCTTTTTCTGAAGCTCAACAGTGTCCATCCTCATTCATTTTGATGAAGGGAAGCAGTGAAAACATCCTACCTTTTGTTTGCCATGGAGGAAGATATCATACAGGTTTGGAACAACATGAAGGCGAGCGAAAGGATTTTAATTTCAATAATGTTTGTTGAATTATCCCTTTAACTGGGAGAGCCGAATGATCAACCTCCATCCTCCCACTTCCCACTCTTTCCTCTTGTATATCTCTCCTCTCCTCCCCCTCTCTCTGTCAGAGTAAACTCATGATGAATTACCCTGTCAACTGAATTCATTCAGGGACCAATTAATCCAGCAGAAATAAACTAGAGCCATCAGACACAGAAAAACCCTGAGCAGAGAGAGAGGGGGAGAGAGAGAGCGAAAACCAGGAGCTGTGGTCTTTAAGAAAGAGAAAGAGGAGAGAAGGAACAGAGAACAAAACTAGCAAGTGTTGCTCTTTCCGAAGAAAACTGCAGAAAAGCCAGTGGTCTCTAGGGACGGCAATGGAAGTTAGCCTGACAGGAGTTGGTCATTTAATGCTTTAGTGCACCGGAGACAGGTCCTGTCATAGCGGACAGTATCGCGGGAGTCCCCTGGTACAGCCTTTATTAATTATAGCGAACAGAGCAGGGGCGTCCCGCAGCCAAACGCACACTCTGTCACTTCCATTCCCATCCTACTCGCTTTAAAAAGGGAAATTTCCTCATGCGCTTTGGAAAAATGTTTCACACCAAACATGGCCTCAAATAGGGTCACTATCAGAGAGTGATAACCAGCTTCGATCCTCCATATGGCTGATGCCAGCGAGCAGGAAACTCAATAGGGCTGTTGTCCGACACTGCTGCCTGAAGTAAGTTCCCCTCTATTGTGTCGAGGCTGATCAGGGAGTGAATATTTCATGGCTCCCTTTTCTGCTCCTGCAGATTAAGCAGGGATCAGACAGCTGGAAGTCAGCTGAGTGTGACAGGTGTCCTTTACCTGGAGCAGGTGGGTGGAGACGCTGCACCTGATTACAGACGCCTCCACCTTTTTAATGGGTTATATCGCTGAGAGGAAGAACATTTTGCTGGTTCATTTTACAGCTGATTAGTGTAAGGGATATTCTAACTTAATGTTTAATATTACGCTGTAAACCCTAACGCTCAAAATACTTAATTGGTATGAGTAGGACCAACTTAAATTAAACAAATTCAGTTCTGAGTACCGTAATTTCCGGACCATTGAGCGCACCCACTGAATTTAAAAAAAAAATATTGTTTTGAACATAAATAAGCCGCACACGTCTATAAGCCGCAGGTGTCTACAGGTACATTGAAACAAATTAACTTTACACAAGCTTTAATTAAACTCTAAAATCCTCAAACTTCATCGCGGTGGCTTTCAGTTGGATCTGCCGCGAATGTTCATTCACATTCTGTGACATGCTCAGTTTTTTGGCGGCATGTTTACTGTTTAGATTGAATCGAGCGCGCTCAAACTTCGCATCATTCTGATTACGGTAGTCATTTTGTCATCCTCATCATGACAAAGACACGGAGAAATGCATATGATGCTGCTCTGGAGTTGAAGGCGATTGATCTGGCTGTTGGAAAAGGAAATAGAGCTGCTGCACGGGAGCTTGGTATTCATGAGTCGATGAGAAGACGCTGGAAACAGCAGCGTGAGGAATTAACTCAGCGCAAAAAGACAACTAAGGGGCCGTTCGCGTCTTTTGCACGCGCTTGCCGCGTGCCTACATAGGAAATAATGAATATGCGCGCGCAAAAGACGCGACATGCATCATATGCATTTCTCCGTGTCTTTGTCATGAGCGGGAAAAATCCATATATTAGCCGCGTCTTTGTATAAGCCGCAAGGTTCAAAGCTTGGGAAAAAAGTTGCGGCTTATAGTCTGGAAAATACGATATTTAGAACGTTCTTTTCTCGTTTGAGTTCACAGCACTGACATATTTTGAGTTGTATGAACTCAGTTTTACTGAAACGGGACTCTGATTTTTTATTTCCAAGCATGCTTTAAACGTGGCACTCGAAAGCGAGAGGAAATGCTAAAACTCAGTGTTATTTAATGTTTTTTTTTTGTGCAAGATTAATGGTAAGGGAGATTTAGTAGTAATTAATGTTTTGATATGCTAATTTAGAAGAGATTCTGTTAAGACGAGACAGAGCAGGTCACTTTTGATATGAAACAGTTTCGTATTGTGTCTTTAATGTGTCGCTGTAGACAGGGTTGGGGAGTAACGAAATACAAGTAACTTAGTTACGTATTTAAAATACAAAATTTGAGTGACTGTATTTCATTTTAAATGGGTGGTAATCAGATTACAGTTCCATCTGAAAAGTGTTTTAGATTACCAAAGTGATTACTTTGAGTTTTAATGTCATTTAAACAGCGATTGGTGATTCTCTGACTCTGACCGTCTGAAAAAGACGAGTTCAGTTTCATGTTTTCCACTGTTTTCATGTTTTGGGAGTCATTTTATAATTGTAAAAAAGGTCACTGCAACTTTTTCTCACAATTTGTTTTTTCCCTCACAACTGTGAGTTTGCATTTCACAATTCTGACTTCTTTTTCTCAGAATTGCGAGATTTAAACTCACAATTGCAAGTTATAAATTCAGAATTGAGAGATATGAACTTGCAATACTGACTTTTTTCATGCAATTGTGATTTTAGTATGTGAGTTAAATGTCATAATTCTGACTTTTCTCAATATTGTGAGTTTATATCTCATAATTCTGACTTTATAACTCACAGTTGCAACTTTATATCACACAATTCTGAGGGAAAAGTCAGAATTGTGAGATAAAAACTCTCAATTTCCTTTTTTGTGTTTGTTCCACACTTATTAGTATTCCAAAGTATTCTAAAGTATTTAGATTAAGCTACTAAACTTGAGTAATGTAACGAAATACGTTACAAATGACTTTTTAAAGCATGTATTTTGTAATCTGTAGTGAAATACATTTTCAAGAACAAGCGATCATCTCTTCATACTAGTTCATTTATAGCAGTGTTTCTCAAACTTTTTCAGCCCAAGGACCACCTAACAGAATCCCACTCTAACACGCCCCCCCCCCAAAAAAAAAACAACAAAATAGGAAGGATAAACTAAATTTAAGTTTAATATGCAAGTCAAAAACTAACTATTCAAACACAAATGCAATGATATGATCCATTTTTTCGTTATTAAAACACACTGACGTCAACCCTCCCGCCCGCCCGCGATCCGGTGCGGGTTAAGAGCTTGCCTAGTTTAGGTCATCTTTTCGCAGACCACTAGGGGGCGATGGCGGACCACACTTTAAGAATGACTGATTTATAGCATCAAATAAACATGAATGAACATCAGAAGGAATGAGGAGTACTCACAATTTTTCAAGTTCACCAACGTTAATCTACTAACTCCCCTGACCGCTTTGACGGATAAAATGGCCAATTCGGGGTTATGATTGGTCAGATCGCCTGTCAATCAAACTGCCGGCGAAGTGTCAATTGGTAAAGTCTGCAGCTGCTGTTAGAAACAGTCGAGACTCATGCTTATGAGTGCATTGACTGCTCCAGCCTGCAAAACAAGCTTTTTAAAACTAAAAGGAGAATTTGGTGCTTTTCCCTTCAAAGAGATAAGAGCTAAAACAGTCGCTGAATGCTAACATTCCCTTCAATATTTTCACTGTTACACCAGCGGATCAAAAAGCAGAAATACAGTTCACAACTTGTAGAGCGGGAGAAGACAACGAGAGAGGGCTCATGGGTTGCTCTGCTGCTAAATATAATTAATTAAACAAGTCTAATTAGGAATGTGAGAGCAGGTGCAGACTGCGGGTTGACAGCACAGACAGCGACTGCCGATGGAAAAAAAAAAAAGGTACAGCATGACAGAACAACTTTCTGCAGTTTGTCATGTGAAACCTCAGAGGAATACAGCATGACAGAGAGAAAAGACCTCGGCAACACGCGGGTCAGACGTTTCGGAGCGCGTTAAATACACGTCTGTGCTAGCGAGGTGCTCCTCAAATCATTACACACATATCGCAATGGCTCCAAGAGCTCGACTGATAATAACTCGATGCAACACTTTCTCAAGAGGTTTGCGTTCCATCATCCAGCCGGTGCTGCAGACTGTTAAAAATTACCTGTAAATTTTACAGTATAATACTGGCAGCAGGGTTGCCAGCCAGTTACTGTATTTTTTGCAGTACCATTACTATAATTTATTTTACAGTATATTACTGTATTCTTTGATTAACAATTTTTTTAATTAAATAAGTCACTTACCACAGTTGTAGAGCACTCTCTCTTTATGCTTGAAATTTACAGTAAGATCCTGTAATTTTGAGTCAAACCGCCATGCATTGCAGTTTACAGCACTATGCTGTATTATTAAGAATACAGCCATCTGCAGTAAAATATTGCTGTAATTTTTACAGCAATTCATTACAGTGTGTTATTCTTTGTTTAAATGACTTAAGTTTTGAGTGCATGTGATGCCCACTAAAGTGCTGTCACATTTGTGGCAATTTCTGTAATTTTATCATTAATGTTTGAATATTTGTTCAGGTGTAATGAACCTGTTTCCATCATCCTTTCATGAAAATCAGGAGTAATTATGGAGGTCGCCAGCAGAGGGTAGTGTGGCGATTATCGTGCTCTCTGGGGCTTTGAGTCAGTTTGGTCCGCTTTACGGTTTTCCTCTTTCTTCTGAGCGAGATGATTAACGGTTCACTCATTCACTGACCCCTATATAGTGCATGACAGTTGAGTGCACTATATCAGCAAAGAGTGAACGAAAATGAGTGAGCGAATTCGGACGCTGACGTTAATAGCGCGCGCCGGACAATTTGGTCATTAACATTTCCTGTTCCCATCTGTAATATGTCCTGTTAAGCTTCATGAATTGTATATTACTGTTTATTTGTCATGTTTATTGAGAATAAAGAGAGAATATAAACACCAGTGTCGTGCTATTTAGTAAATTTATATTTAAAAATAACAGAACAAAAACACTACACTGTCACATGTGTTTATAAAAAATATAATAGTAAATAATACAATATAAACAACAGTATACACTGTACAACAGTTCACTAACATATGAGAAAAATCCACCAAATTATCATATGATAATAAGTATATATATTATGATCATTTCGCTTCAAAATATCTTTACAAAGATGTTCTAATCAATAAAAAATGACACTTACATTTGTAGAAGTTGCCGCTTCCCGTATTGTTGTTTATTTTTCTTTCGCGCTCGATCGTCTTATCGCGTTGGATTTTGGGTAACGGCGCTTTAACGAGTGTACGTCGAATGTACGCTCAAAATCAGAGAGCATTGTGTTTATTAATCTTATTAACTGCTTATTGTAAGTTCATTAAATAATATTAACAGATACAACTTTAAAATGTTGAAATCAACTAACTAAGATTAGTAGAGACTTTAGAAGTACTTTCACTGTTATGTTCAATGGAAGCACATGGAATCTCTGTGTAAAGTGTTACTAAAATGAATTGCATATCTGCTTTTGTGCATCAAGAATGAGGTGCAATGACAAAACCGAGAAATATGTTTTAGGGGTTTACCTTTTTGACAGGGAATTAACCTCGTCGTGTCATAAAATGTCATTTTTTTCTGATATCATTGACAGTCGTGAGTGTCCACAGGGGTCTTCTCTCTGATCTCAAAGGATTTCTTGTCAGAAAATGACAACAAAAAGACTTCCCGCACGTTTCCTCACAGCAATGACCAAATTCAAGTCACCAACTCTCCTTGTAAATGACCCTGTCCCTCAAAATACTGTTATATATTCATAAATATTCCTCTTATTGTGCTTGATTCATCAGTGCATGTTAATCCAAAGGGACAAAAAAAAAAGCTAAATATTACCAAATATATGTAAGTCGCCATTTCATGTTGACTGTAAGTTTGGTTCTCTAACAGTCTGCAAAGGGAGAACAGTAAAAAGGAGAGCTGTGTGTTAAGAGACAGTCCCGGTTGTTTAAGTGCACCTGAGAGAGAGGCCACGCTCCATTTTATCACAATTTGCTCCCTAACAGAGTACAAATGTGGCATGTGATGACAATAATGAGGCCTGATATCTGAGAATGAGTGTGGTTTGAGCAGAATAACTAAACAGAGAGAGAGAGAGAGAGAGAGAGAGAGAGAGAGTAATACTTTCTCTCACTTAGAACCTTTTTGTTTCCCCTGAGAACCTTTCAGTGAACAGTTCTTAAAAGAACTTTTTTTTTAAGAATGTTTAAACAATCTAAAGAAGCTTTTTTTTCTACCATTAAGAACCCTTTATTTATTAAAAATGGAATGTTCCATGTATGTTAAAGGTCCTTCATGGAAGTAAAGATATATATATATATATATATATATATATATATATATATATATATATATATATATATATATATATCCATACACACACACACACACACACTGCTTGCTTACTAAAGAAATGGCTATGTCATCATTTGATTTGGAAAACAATTTAAATTAATTTAATATTAAAATATTCACTAGTTCATGTATCAGTATTTTCTGATAAATAAATGAATATATATATATATATATATATATATATATATATATATATATATATATATATATATATATATATATAATATATATAATATAAATATAAAATCTAAATAAATATATATATATATATAGTTTACTTTGATAAATAAACAAGGCAGTCTTTAAATCTCATTGGCTATTACAAAAGCTGTATTGCTGGGTTAAAAACAACCCAAGTTGGGTTGAAAACGGTCAACATAATTACTAGCGGCAACAATAATAATCAAAAGGTGGACATTTATTAATAAACAATTTAATTAATCTTTATTGTTTTTTTTATTATGGATTTTCAAATAGAACAAACAAAGAAGACAAAGACAGTCAGGCAAACAAACAAACAGGCAAGCAGACAAACCCCAGGCGCTGCAAATTAGGTGAGATGTACAAATGTATCAGTTTAAAATAAAAAATAAAAAAATAAAAAAGGGTAAGTCCAGATAAGAGTAGCTCTTTTAAGATAGAAATTCAGAGTTTCTGTAGGAAAGATTGGAGAGGTTAATGTTTATTGTTTAATTATTACTCAAACATATTAATAAATGTTAATCTCCAACATATTCTGGGTTCACGTCAAGCAAAAAATATCATGTCATTTTTAAACAACGGTTGAGTTAAATAAAACTACCCAACCGCTGGGTCAAAACAACCCAGTTGCTGGACTTGTCCATTTTCAACCCAACTTGGGTTGTTCATGTAGCTTTTTTTAAATTGCATAATTAGTCAAATCAACACCTAAACTACACAGACATCAATAATATGGATGGGAATGAAATTCCAGCTTTTTGAGACAAGTTCTGCTGTGAAGCAACTGTTACATGTATATCTGATCTGGACTGTTTGTTTTCATTGTTCCACATGTGCTTCGTGTTTTGGTTCTGTTCCCGCCACTCATTTTGTCATACCACATTCAGCTGTGTCTTGTTAATTACCCTGTCTCTCCCCTTGTGTTCATGTGTATATAGTCCCTGTGTTTTCCTCAGTCTGGGTCCGATCTCGTTTGTGTGCACGTGCTTATGTTTCCTGGTCCTCATTATCCCCTGCATCAAAATGAAAGACTTTATTATACTTTATTCCTGTCTCAGCGCCTTCTTAGACACGTACCGTGACAGCAATGACATGACATGACTTTTTTTTTTTTTTTTTTTTTGGTCTACTGGACAATAAAAATGTACTTTAAAAATCCCAAAGTAACAAATCCAGGCAGCGGAATGTCATGAGACCTACATAGCAACACCTTGACTACCACCCAGGGAAGCCAACTATGGTTGCAAGTTCTGTCATTGGCAATAGAGTTCAATGGAACTTGAGATGCTTTTTGGGAAACGCGCCTAGCAACCACCACAACAACAGCCTCGTTATAGAGACTTTCTCCACAGGCAAGCACCAGAAAAAAGACCTTAGAGTACAAAGTCCACCACAAGCAATTAGACTAGTCGCACAACTCGATATTTTTTGAGTGTGCGAGTCATTTGTGGCTAGTGCTCGCATTGACATTTTTTTCTTTCCTTTTTAATTATCAAGGGATGTTTCACACCGTGAATCATCATTAGCCCATCTGAAGGGCCACAGGCAGAGGCCTTCGCTGAGGTAAACGGCACAATTAGCAGCGCGGGGAACGAGAGGAGTATTCAATTTGACATCCATCTGTCTTGATCCATCTCTTTTGATCATGTGAAATGCTGAACTAGGGGCTTTAACATTCAATTACGTTCATCAGGTTAATCCTGAGTAAAGTGTCAATGTTTTAATCATGAATTAGCAAACTCTGGTGAAAACAGCTGGCTCCAGGTGGCGGCAGGGCTTTTTCCCGCCCGGAAATCTGACTGAATGATCTGTCCCCATTGACTACATAGTTATAGATGGTTATTTACTTATTTATTTAACGCCATATCGGCAGCAAAGGCTATTTTCATGGTTAAAATAACCGTAATAACAATAAAACTCATGTTGGTTGTAATAATTTAAGAACCTAAAGCAACAATATTAGAAAATAATGCAATTATATAAGCTCTTTCAATTTGATATCGATCCAATCTGAAATGTTCTCATGTGAAATCTTGTATTAAAACAACAAATTACTATGAATAAAACCATTGACTCATATATTAAATGCCTATAGAATTTAAATATATAAGATGGAAAATTAAAATAAATAATGGGGGAAACTATGATTAGTTGATAGCTTTTACTATAGGGAATTATTTTTATTATTATATTTATTTATTTATGCATGCATGTTTACTCTAAAAATACGGGGTTAAAAATAACCCAAGTTGGGGTAAAAATGGGTTGCTTTGACCCAGCAAAGGGGTTAAATGTTTGATCAACGTGCTGAATAGTTTTATTTACCTGATTATTGATTAAAAAATTCTATATTGTTCACTTAAAATGAGGCAAAAATAGTTGGAAATTAACATTCATTAATGTGTTTGATAAAGTTTAATGAATCATAATGAATTAATTAACATTAATTAAACTACTTATTAATAAATGTTCACCTTTTGATTGTTATCGTTGCCTCTAATGGGTCTGATTTTTAATTCCCAACCTATTTTGGGTTCATTTTAAGCCAGACATATAGTAATAATATTAATAATATTTTAATATAATTAATTTTAACATTACATAATATTGTCATTTAATGATAGTTGGTTTAAATTAAAAACATTTAACCCAATTACTGGGTTTTATGTGTATATATATAAAAAAAAAAAAAAATATATATATATATATATATATCAAGCAATTATTATGGCCGACAGAAACTGTTAATTATACATTGCATAAAATGCTAAAGTCTCGAGAACACAGTATAAGCTTTCAGTTAAAGTATTTCGTTGCTCATTTAACATTATATTATGATACTGTAATCTACGGTGGCCGAGAGAGCTCAAAGCGCTGCAAATAAGAAAACACATGCAAATAAAAAAAACTTTTTGGGGTCTCCCTTGAAACATTTCCGTCGTGGTTTGTGCTATTTGCAGCGCTTTTTGTAAATGTAGCGCGTTTTTGTGTTTGCATGTGTTGTGAGGATTTGCAGCACATGTGTTTTCAAACTGATGATCACGTTTTGTTTTTGTTTTTTTTGCATGTGTTTTTTTTTATTTGCATGTGTTTTTGTTTTTTTTATTTGCATGTGCTTTTTTATTTGCATGTGTTTTCTTATTTGCAGTGCTTTGAGCTCTCTCGGCCACCGTAGTAATCTGAGTCCAGAACAAACCAAATTAATTTAGCATCTTAATTCTGAAGCTTCAATCGAACCAAAAAAACTCAACAAGCATTTGTGCATTTAGACATTTACCTCAAAACCTCATGAGATAAAGAGCTCAAGACATCATGTGACAACTGGCCCCGACCTCCTCTACTAAAGTTATGAGACATTCAAACATTTAAAATCTCTCGCATGTTGTATATAGATCCAGGATACCATGCATGTGATGTTAGAGCATTACGCCTGCGCTGACGCTCCACCGTCTCACATCCGATAACACGCGCACAATATGTGGCAAACAGAAAACCAAAGCATTCTTTCCGCTCAAGCCTCAGTGAATGTTTTGTGTGTGTGTTTGACGTCCACAGGTGCAGCAGAGTCATAAACACAGCTGGTCTGATTCAGTCTCTAAACTGACCCACTCCTCACACAGCCTTTCTAACCTCCTGAACCGTGCAATGCAACCCCTGAACCCTCGAACACAGCGGCCAGACCATCATTAGCCTGCGGGGACAATATCAATGTGCTCTAATGCTTTACAACTCAGACCTGATCCTCTACCTAATTAAAATGCCAGTTATTGTTATAGTTCCATTTTCTGCTCTTGTTAATCTTGAATAGGCCGCATTAAGCCAAAGAATTAGAATATGAAATACAAAGAACGTTTACATGCGACGTTACAGGAGCAGCTTCACAAGAGAGTTTTATCAAAACGTTGCCGGAGGATTTTGTCTCAAGTCTCGTCTATCTTTAGGTAATATCACGCGTTTGAATTATACACATTATAAATAATTAAATGGCTAATATGCAGCGACGAAGCCGTTCGACGGCATTGTGTGAAGAAATTCAGCATTTGTGCAGAGGGCGAAAAATGTCAATGCAATTACAAAGTATATTCAATCTTACTGCACTTGTATTTTTTTTTTTCATTTGTTTAGAGTATAAACACGTTATAAATAACTGACAATATCTGCTGTTGCGGTTTTGTTATTGGTTGATTATGAGTTCACTTTTTTAACTTTAGTTAGTTGCTGTTTGAGCATGAACAACATCTGCAAAGTTACGACGCTCAAAGTTCAATGCGAAGGAGATGTTTTCTCTTTTTTTGCAGAAATCGCTTTTTAACGGCTGGTAGAGACTACAACGAGCTTCTTCCCAGGTTGGTGACATCACAAACCCCAAAATTTACATAAACCCCGCCCCCGAGAACACGCAACAAAGGGGGCGGGGCCATGTTGGGCTGCTTTAGAGAAGAGGAAGAGTTGTTGTAGTCGAGTGTTGTTGATGTCGTCATTTTACGACACAAACGAGGGTCGATTAAAGGAAAAAAGATGAACGTGACGACACATGCTAGTGATGAGTCGATCAACTCCACAGCAACTACATCAATTTATCCACTAACCGTTCAGAAACGTCTAAAAGTTGGAACTTCTTCCTGAGTCTCTCCATCAGTTTGAACACTTTCCTCATTTTGTCTGCGTGAGATTCTCCAGCTTTGTTGTTGTTGAGCTGTTGAAGCTCCACCTACTTCTGGAAAGGGGGGCGGGAGCAGAAGATCATTTGCATTTAAAGGGACACACACATAAACGGCGTGTTTTTGCTCAAACCCAAATAGGGGGAAATTTGACAAGCTATAATAAATGATCTGTGGGGGATTTTGAGCTGAAACTTCAGACACATTCTGGAGACACCAGAGACTGATATTAGATCTTGTGAAAGGGGGCATTATAGCTGCCCTTTAACTAAAACTAAAACAAATAAAAATGTAATATATATATATATATATATATATATATATATATATATAAAAATTGTAAATTGAAATACATTGAAAAAAATAAATAAAAGTAAAATATAAATAAAATATTAGATAAAAAAACTAAATAAAAATAAAGCTTAAAACTAAAATTTTTAAAGCTAAAAAAGGAAGTATATAAAAATCCCAAATACTAATAAAAATGACAAAAACACATATAAATTTACTAAAAGCTAAACTAAAACTAAATGTAAACTGAAAATATAAAAAGGTCATTCAAAATATGAATAGGTACTATACAAACAATACTAAAATAACACTAATGCCGTGTTGCTTTCAAAAAAATCTAAGGGTTTTCAGACCCAAAAACAAACAAACAAAAAACATTAAAATTCTCACACAAACAGCAGGCATTATTTTTTTTTATTTTTTTTTTTTTTAATTAATTATTTAATAAGAAGCATGCAATGCAAGATTGTCGTCACTTGACCTCAATGAAGTCAAGTGCATTGTGGGAAATACATGTAGTCCTTTGGCAGATATGCATTCAGAGGAGTCTGCACATTGTGTCAAATACCAACAATCTAAATGAATCTTTTGGGTCATTTCCCGAATCATTTGCATGCCTCGGAACGCGCTGCAACTATGATTTACGCTCATTGTCAGGCGTTTTCTGCGAAGCTCTGCGTTTTCTCCATATTGATGATCAGTGTGTGTGACTCTCCTGATTATGCAGGACTCTCCGAGCAACCCGCTGTTAATCAGCCCGGACAGAGGTTAGAACAGCTCAATACGAGAGATGGTCGAGCTTTGATCCGAACAGCCATGCAGAACATTCCGGCCAAAGCGTCAGAAACTGTGCTGTCAGGCCTTTTGGATTTAAATTAAACCCTGTTAACCCAGAGAGGAAGGAGAAGGAAGACGGAGAGCAGAAGTCAGGGATGTGCCATTTTCTCTGACGTTCGAAGTGGACGACCATTAACAATTTGTGTGCACAGCAGAAAGAAATAAGTGCTTGCTGACAGTCGGATCAATCCTGCGTTTCAGGTAGAGAATTCTTAACTACAGAAGTTCAACACCTCAGCAGCGACTCATATTAGGAATGCATAAACTACCAGTACTTTAGCTTTAGGCCTGTAGTAAAAGCCAACAAACATCAAACCCCATATGATCTTCTTCCATGAAGAGCTCAGATGTGCTGCTTTTAACATCACTGATCTCAAACCTGATGCAACAAATCTCACCATGCATCCACAGAAGAAAGTTAAACAGGTGATCGACAACATGATATGAGGACATGATGACAGCATTGTGTCCTTTCAGCACCTGTTTTATGTTTGGGAAAAAACAATTAAGAACTACTTTTTTTTTAATTTTAAAAAAATCTAAATGTTTAGTATGTTGCTATGTGGCTGCGTACGAACTCGAGATACTGCAAAAATAAATATGTATATTATATATTCTTACATTTGTGCTTCTTTTATTTTGTGGTACAAATATCTAAACATTCTTAAATCAAAAGACTATGAAACAAAATTAAAATTCAATTAAAACAAGAAACTGTCAATATCTGGGTTGAGAAAAATAAATTTAACTTAGAAAGCAATAGAATTTCTTACCCTCCTGACAGATAATGTAGTTTTTTTATACCATAATCTCACTTAATTTTTCAGAAAACAAGATAATTTTCCTTATCAAGTAAATTTAGCTTGGTGAGATATTTGTAATGAAAGACAAAAATACTAAGAAACTTATTTTGTGCAATTATTACTATCATTAACTAAAACTAAAATCAAAACATTAAAAATATTAAATGCAAATAAATATATATTTTTTTTAATTAAACATTTTATTTTAGTTGCCGAGTCAACGTTTCTCATTTTCCTTTAGATTAAGCTAAAATAACTAAAACTTAATAAAATTACAAGCTAAAATTTTTTTTTTTTAAAACAACTAAATGACTAAAGCTTTAACTATGAGAGAGAAATATGAAAACAGAATTGAAAATATTAAAAAAATATTTAAAAAATTAAAATAGCGTGAGACTAAGGTTACTTTTACATGACAAAAACATGTACCAAAAAACGGAAAAGTTCTTCTTTTGTGTTTTTAATAGCATTGTCAAAATGATCCCAGTTCACATGAATCCGCAAAAACCGGTAGTTGGCCATGTCACATGACATCCCCGTTTTTTTAGTTTGCACAGAGATGTATCGTTTCAAAAACTTGCACTTTGAAACCCGTTTTCAAAAGATTGTGTTTTCAGGCCTCCAAAACGCCGTTGTCATGAAAATGAACAGACAAAACGCAAACAAAAAAAACAGTAGTATTTTTTTAGTTGAAAACTAAAAATAACACGACAACGTAGACATGGCTTCAATGTAAATCTATCGCACTTTTTACCTTCTTTAGTCTGAGGTGTCAAAAAATAATAGCCACAAGAACTGAAATATCATTCATTTCTAAACCACAAAAAAAGAAAGAAATGCAGGATGAGTTACAGCAAAAAGATTTCTACTAAAGTCCAACAACCCTAAACCTGTTGCAATTGCACTCAAGATTCAACTCAATCTTGTAAAACAAAACAAATGTTGATCAAATTCTCTCATATCTCATAAGACACATATTCAAAAGCACATTAGCATGCATCTGAAGTCTTAATCCTTTCAGAATGGGCGGATTCATCTCAGAATTTCCCAATGGATTTCAAATCTACAATCATGACCGGCTGTATCTAATGCCTTAATGAAGAAACACGCCTTTAATTAACAAACCTCTTATAATCCTGATTAGGTTCTAGGGCTTCTTAAGTCCAGAAACTGCTAATTGGTCAGAAATAAAATCCCAGGGCTCTGAGATGTTGTGGGTCACTGGAGGCGGATGATGTTCTGTCGATTACATCCAGAGGAGCACGGCTCTCCAAACACACCTCGGGCACAATCAAAACACTCTTGGTTCATTCATTTACATATTTGCCAATCTGGAAGAGTTTTCCAGGCCTGCGTCTCCGCTCCGGGCTGGAGGAAGAGATCGGAGAAGTTGGAGAGGAGTGATGTTTTCCTATTGCGTTCCAGGTTTGGGCAAGTAAATAACGACGGGAGTTTCGGTTTTGGGAGCACCATTTCTTTAAATCAAATAAGATGAGACTGTAGATAAAGGTGATCATGCAATTAAAGACCTGTGAGTTTCTCCAAGAAAGAGGCGGGAGGCCCATGGGACAATTAACTGAGATTTAATGAAGTCCCCTTTTCTTCACCTTTCGCTTATTTAGTTGGCTTGCACTTGTCTTTTCTCTCTCTTTGGCTCTGAGATGAAAGCAGATCTTTAGTTAATAGACCCTGTGTGATCAGATTGGTCTATTAGGAGAATAATGTGAGATACGATGGAGTCGGTCTACAGGCTATTTAGGGTCAAATTTGAGCTCCACGTAATGGCCAGTTCCTTGATAATCACATTTCTGATTACATATCATATCTGCAAAACCACTGATTTTATGCAAAGGGAGACAAAAGTAATGCGCCACACAATTTTTCAAGTTCAAGTTCACCAACGTTGATCTACTAACTCCCCTGACTGCTTTGTCGGACAAAAGGGCGGGATTCGGGGTTATGATTGGTCGGATCGCCTGTCAATCAAACTGCCGGCGAAGGGTCACTTGCAGACTTTCAAAAGGCACCTGAAATAAAGCAATTTAGAGTTCGATTTTGATACATATCAATACTGAAATCTCTGAAACGCTCATTTACCACAGAATAGATACATGATACCAGTTGCGTTTTCTCGCTCTCATCTCTCCAACACACAAACCCGCCGTGTTTCATTTGCTCCAGATGAATATTGTTGGTGTAACAGGGCTTGAATTTCAGCGTGTATTGCAAATATTTTTACTCATTTCTGCGCGCACATAAAGCCGCCTCTCAGAACTAAATTTAATTAGTTATAATAACAGTCAAATACACACAAAATAATGTCAAATTGTCAGTCTTGGCGAGTATTCACATAAACACAGTCAGTTATGTTTTAAGTGAATGCAAACAGTTGAGAAAGAAAACGCATGTGTAACAGTATAATGGATCTGTGCGTCATGTCTTAAAGTGACAGCAGCCTGTAACGCATGTGTAACAGTATAATGGATGTGTGCGTCATGTCTTAAAGTGACAGCAGCCTGTAACGCATGTGTAACAGTATAATGGATCTGTGCGTCATGTCTTAAAGTGACAGCAGCCTGTAACACATGTGTAACAGTATAATGGATGTGTGCGTCATGTCTTAAAGTGACAGCAGCCTGTAACGCATGTGTAACAGTATAATGGATGTGTGCGTCATGTCTTAAAGTGACAGCAGCCTGTAACGCATGTGTAACAGTATAATGGATGTGTGCGTCATGTCTTAAAGTGACAGCAGCCTGTAACGCATGTGTAACAGTATAATGGATGTGTGCGTCATGTCTTAAAGTGACAGCAGCCTGTAACGCATGTGTAACAGTATAATGGATGTGTGCGTCATGTCTTAAAGTGACAGCAGCCCGTAACGCATGTGTAACAGTATAATGGATGTGTGCGTCATGTCTTAAAGTGACAGCAGCCCGTAACGCATGTGTAACAGTATAATGGATCTGTGCGTCATGTCTTAAAGTGACAGCAGCCTGTAACGCATGTGTAACAGTATAATGGATGTGTGCGTCATGTCTTAAAGTGACAGCAGCCTGTAACGCATGTGTAACAGTATAATGGATGTGTGCGTCATGTCTTAAAGTGACAGCAGCCTGTAACGCATGTGTAACAGTATAATGGATCTGTGCGTCATATCTTAAAGTGACAGCAGCCTGTAACGCATGTGTAACAGTATAATGGATGTGTGCGTCATGTCTTAAAGTGACAGCAGCCTGTAACGCATGTGTAACAGTATAATGGATCTGTGCGTCATGTCTTAAAGTGACAGCAGCCTGTAACGCATGTGTAACAGTATAATGGATCTGTGCGTCATGTCTTAAAGTGACAGCAGCCTGTAACGCATGTGTAACAGTATAATGGATCTGTGCGTCATGTCTTAAAGTGACAGCAGCCTGTAACACATGTGTAACAGTATAATGGATGTGTGCGTCATGTCTTAAAGTGACAGCAGCCTGTAACGCATGTGTAACAGTATAATGGATGTGTGCGTCATGTCTTAAAGTGACAGCAGCCTGTAACGCATGTGTAACAGTATAATGGATGTGTGCGTCATGTCTTAAAGTGACAGCAGCCTGTAACGCATGTGTAACAGTATAATGGATGTGTGCGTCATGTCTTAAAGTGACAGCAGCCTGTAACGCATGTGTAACAGTATAATGGATGTGTGCGTCATGTCTTAAAGTGACAGCAGCCTGTAACGCATGTGTAACAGTATAATGGATCTGTGCGTCATGTCTTAAAGTGACAGCAGCCTGTAACGCATGTGTAACAGTATAATGGATCTGTGCGTCATGTCTTAAAGTGACAGCAGCCTAATAAACCTGCTGCCAAATTATGAGATAATATTTAAAATATCTATATGGAAGTTTTCCCCATGATATCAATGTCAAAATTATGGCCAGTGAAAATGTTGAGTAACTTTGGAAAACCACTCGCTAGAGTGGCTGGTGAGCAAATTGTACGAAATCTAAACTTTCTCAGTTCACAGTTACATAAAAATATGGAGCCACACAACATTGATAATAATCACAATTGTTTCTCGAGCAGCAAATCAGAATGATTTCTGAAGGGTCATGTGACATTGAAGACAATATTAATGATGTTGAAAAATCAGCTTTGCATCACAGGAATAAATTACATTTTAAATTTTACATCTCTGATCAAAAAAATGCAGCCTTGTTGGGCAGAAGAGGCTTTTTTCAAAAACATTTAAAAAGAAAATCATACCTTCCACAAACCTTTCAACGGTACAGTGTATTCCTTTCATTTATGAATAATTAAGTGAACTATGTAAATCAATATCTGTTCTAGCACTAACAAGAGTGTGAGTTTCTCCACTGCACTGAGATGAAGTTCCAAGTGTGAAGTGGCGAAGATATTATGGATATTTTTCCTCTAGCCTACATGGTCAATAAACTACCATTTGTGAGGAAATTTAACACGACCGCTTTGTAATAGTTTGTTTTGCCATCTCACATAGTGGCAGCGCTGCAGAATAGATGATCGTGGCTCCCACAGTTGGCAAAAAGCAGAGATTTGATCCACTCCGTTCAGCCGCACGCAGGGAAGCGTCGTTACCAGCGATAGACACCCTCCCTGTGCGAGAAATGAGCAATTGACCCCGGCTGCTGCTCTCAAACTGGCGCGCTATCAGAACCTGGGGGAACGTGTTGTCATCTGAATGAGATAGGTTTATTTTCTTCCGTCCGGCATTTGTTCCGATACGCGGGGAGTCTGCACGGAGAGAGGAGGAGCAGCGGGGAACCCGTCACAGACACACGCTGCGAAAAACAAGAAACGGCCGTGAAACGTTTGGCCATCACCCAAATCTCTGCCTCCACCTTCTGTGCGGCCCGCCAGCCTTGGAGAGAAACAGGAGGCGGCAATATTGTGGAACAAATTTCCTCTAATGTGAACCTGCTGGTGGGACTCAAGGGAGGAAGGTGGACTCTTCTGTGTCATTGCTGCTCTACATACACACACTCACACATTCATCTTCAAATCCAGCATCTCTGACTATGTGACGGCGTGTTGTTTTCGGGGGAGTTTCTGTCCAATCGCGGCACTACCTGATGCGCCCTGCTGTCTATGCCGCATGTCTGATCAACCTGGCCAAGAAAAGTGTCGTGCTGCCCTTGTTCTGTGCTTTACTTTGCCCTTGAGGTTTCAGAACACTAGCCCACATGTGCCTACCCATAATAGTCTGTTAATATATTTGTGTGGAGTTTTGTTTAAGATATAGTTCAACCCAAAAATGAATATTTTGTCATTTACTCACCGTCATGTCGTTCCAAACCTGTATGGCTTTCTGTCTTCACACAAAAGGAGATGCATGCTCATCTGTCCCATACCATGAAATCTGCACTTAGCTTCATATAAGTAACTGGTGCAGTATACATGGATCTTAAAACGTGTTTTTAAAAGTTCCAATGCTTTAAACATTAGTCTTAACCTGATGCTGAGAAAATAACAAGACACGCTGTGTTAGTTAAAAAACATCCATCTAGCATGTTTAGAGCAAACGTATGAACGTCTCACAAAACCTGCCAAGAACATGTCCAGATAATGCTGAAATGCAAACTAAGAAAATATTGTACTGAAAGGTAATATTTTTGGGAAAAATAAATGAATAAATAAATACAACAAAAACAAAAAAAATCTTAATTTTGTTACTGTAATATGGGGAAAAGTATTTATACATCATGGTAGCATAAAAATAATATAATATAAAATGCATTGATTAAAAAAAAAAAAAACTGATGGGGCAGGGATGGTTAAATGTTAAAATAAATTTCAAAATCTGAAATGCATCACGGTCCTGAAAATAGGCATCATGCATGCATTAATTCATAAATAAACAAATTCATTAATAAATAAATGAATAAATAAATGCCTAAATAAAAGATAAATAAATGCATGTACATAAACAAATGAATGCATAAATAAATACATAAATAAAAGATAAATAAATAAAGGCATACCTAAATAAATAAATACATGCAAAAATAAATGCATGCACATAAACAAATAAATGCATAAATAAATAAAAGATAAATAAATAAAGGCACACCTAAATAAACAAATAAATGCATAAATAAATAAAGGCATGCATAATTAAATACATAAATATATACACTGAACTAATTCATTTTTGAGGTGAAATGTGACTGGGGCATGTTTTTACAAAATCCACCCTTATAGTTGAAAAGAGAGTTCATGTACAGACAGACTCTTCTGGATCTAGACCGGCACATCAGCGCTGAAGGGTCCAAACACTCTCCTTTTAGCAGTAAAACCCTTATGAAACACTCTAGACCAACAGTGAAAAGCAGATCTGTTAGCAGTAAAACACGTTATGGACCCCCGTGTGCTATTGCTACATTATCAATCTGAAGTGTGTGTGTGTTTGTTTTGGGGGGAATGGAGTTGGCGAATGTCAATGATTTCCATAGCAACAGTGGGGTCCCCAGCTGTCACGTCTGGGCAGAGATATGTGTCATGAGCCTGGGGACCACTTAACCTAAACGGGAGTTTAACTCCGGGAGTTCAGGGTCTGTCTGCGCAGATTTCTGCTTAAAATGCAAAGATGGGGACCCAAGGGGACCCGCAGCACCAGGGCCCGTGTCATCCAAGAAACACAGGCGATGCGCACTCGCACTCGCACTTTAGAAATAATTAAGCCTCAACGCCAGGCAAGTGAACTGGAGAAAAGATGGAAAACACGGAATTAAAAGAGATTCTGGAAAATGTGAAGGAACAACATCAAATCACAAACCATAGATGGGATCTCTAATTTTGCAGCTGTTTGAGACGTAATTTGAGACATTTAACACCAAGAGACCAATTTCTACCATCAAATCCTCTAAAACTGATGAAAAATCTGAGACAAAGTCGATTATATAAATAAAACATGAGCTTCCTGAGCTTCTAAAGAGAAAAAAAATGCAAAAGATAATTATAACCATTAAAAGTTTGCTCATTTACAGCTCATGAGAGTTCTCAGTAATGTTTTATTCAGCATAAACACAATAACTGTGTTAATAATAAAAAAATTAAATTCTTTAAAACATATGAAAACACTATAAGAGTATAAAGCTACACAAATTAGAGAGTTTTGTCTCAAAAAGCGCATGAAGAACACGTCCAGATCATGTTTGACTGCAAACGAGACAAAGGCAATATACTCTAAAAAATGCTGGGTTAAAACCAACTCAAGTTGGGTTGAAAATGGACAAACCCAGCGATTGGGTTAAATGTTTGACCAACCTGCGGCAGTTTACCTCAACCATTGCTTAAAAATGACTATATGGCTGGCTTAAAATGAACCCAAAATTACAAATCAGATCCATAATTACTAGAGACAACAATAACAATCAACAGGTGAACATAATAAGCAATTTAATACATGTTCATTGTTGAATTATTATTCATTAAACTTGTTAATTTCCAACCTATTTTCGGTTCATTTTAAACAAGCAATACAGTGATTTTTAAACAATAGTTGAGTTAAATAAAGTTACCTGACAGGTTGAGGAAACATTTAACCCAACCGCTGGGTTAAACAACACAATAGCTGGATGTGTCCATTTAATAATAATAATAAAAAAATAGTAAGACTATCAAAACATGACATTATTTTAACAATTAAATGTGGACAGCAGCTCAGATCAAAAAGAATTTGATGAGAAATATTTCATACTCATATTGAAAGCAATCTGAGCAAACGTGCCCAAGAAAAAAATCTCCTTTTGTTCTCCGTTTGATCTCATATCTGATCGTATCTGAACTCTAGATATTAAAGAGATGTCCTTTATCATTTTTCTTTCTGCTTCCTAATTCTGATCGATGCTCATATCAATACCCTCGATGTTCCTGCTCTCAGATAGATCATTATAAACTTGTGAAAGTGATGTTCAGCTATGCATTATTAATCTGCCTTCATTCTAATTACCAGATCGATAATTTCAGTCTGGGATAAGTAGAGAGTTTGGTCGGGTCAGCGGAGGCAGCAGAGTGTATTTTTCCCCTGCCACACCAGCGACGGCTCCGACATAATGCCCCTGTTGTTCCTGAAAGGGAAAAAACGCTGCATTGTTCTGGACGGTCCCCTTCTGGACGGGAAGGCCTGGCTAATCAAATGCCTGTTTTTCTCTGCAGCTGGTTTTCAGGAGCTGACCTCCACCTCCCCTCCATCCGTATGTTCCGTCTCGCTCCCCCGAGGGACCCTTCAGCCGGCTTTAGGGGCAAAATGAGGTGTAAGTCTATTAAAAGGGTGTTTGTGCCCCAGTCAATGTCCCAGTGGGAGTCCCTGCTTTCTCTTTCAGGTGCAGCTAATTTCCCTTATTCTCCTCATGGCCTGACATACGGCCGCCATGCAGAGACAAGGCATTAATAAACGATTATAGAGATTAGACATCCAAAAGATGAAGGCCCGGGCCACACTTCAAAAGGCGCTAAAATCTGCTGCTCACAAAATTCCAGGAATTTTCATAGGGAATATATTTATTATATTTAACATTTAACACTCCATCAAAGATTAAAGTTCTGCTCACCCATTAGTCCAAATCAAAAATTTCTTGCAACAAAATGTGCTGGCGAAATAAGTTATTGTTATTCCCACAATCTCTATTCAAAAACGTATGATTTGTTGGAATCGGACAAAAAATGACTGAGCTATACCTGTTTGAAGTCGATAAAGTCATCGACTAAAGGTTCCAAAACAAAATCCCCTGGCAACCATTCCTTAAAATCTCTGGAAATAGCGCCAAATTTGGCACGAACCAACTCAAAACCTAAAAATCTATAGGAAAAATATATATTTTCAACATTTTTTCCATGATTGCAAAATTGTTTGATTAACATTAAAGGGTTAGATCACCCAATTGTGTCATTAATTCCTCCCCCTCATGTCGTTCTACACCCGTAAGACCTTCGTTCATCTTCAGAACACAAATGAAGATATTTTTAATGAAATCCAATGGTTCGGTGAGGTCTGCATTGACCGCAATGTCAAACATATTTAAATCAGGTCATGTGATTACAGTGGTTGAACCTCAATATTATAAAGCGACGAGAATACTTTTTGCGCGGCAAAAAAACGAAATAACGACATTTCAACAATATCTAGTGATGGACGATTTCAAAACACTGATTCATGAAGCTTTACGAATCTTTTGTGTCGATTCAGTGATTCGGATCACGTGTCAAACTGCCAAAGTCACGTGAATTATTGAAATTGCGAATCACTTCTGACGTAACGAAGCCTCGTTTATTGAAATCACGTGACTTTGGCGCTGATTCGAAAGATTCGTAAAGCTTCATGAATCAGTGTTTTGAAATCGTCCATCACTAGATATTGTTGAAACGTTGTTATTTTGTTTGCCACACAAAAAGGATTCTCATCACTTTATAATACTAATGTTGAATCACTGTAGTCACATGACCTGTTTTAAATATGTTTTAGAATCTTTCTGATCATTGAAAGTGTTCATTATCTTGCTGTCAATAGAGACTCACTGAACCGTAGGATTTCATCAAAAAATATCTTCATTTGTGTTCTGAAGATGAACGAAGGTCTTACGGGTGTAGAATCACATGAAGGGGAGGAATTAATGACTGGATTTTCATTTTTGGGTGAACTAACCCTTTAACAATTTGGTGTGTCCTCACGTCTTGAAACAACATTCCTTCTGATGCTCATTCATGTTTATTTGATGCTATAAATGAACTAGTATGAAGAGATGATCAGTTCACGAGCCGCTTGAACTGAGGCGCTACAGTCTGTCACGACATATTAAAGTCACACAAAATGGTATTTATGGTTTATATTTCTGTAAAAATTAAAAAATTTGAATATTGAGAATTTGTTTCATATCAAAAGTGACCTGCTCTGTCTTGTCTGTCGACACGTTACGAGTGTCTTCTTTGCTCCTCGATGTATTTTTCACAGCCGAGTGACATTGCTTCTCGGACATAGCAACAATAACTAAAGGGGGCGGGTCTTCACAAACAGACAATTCTGTGTATTCCTGCTTGATTTCAAACTAACTCAGCTCTTTGCAAAGTAGCATCTTACTCAGTCCCAGGGCCTAAAACTATCTTTCTGCCACACCAGCCAATGGCCGATGACTTCAGAAAATTTACTGTGGCCATAAATATACTTTATCAGCCATGAAACATATTAATCCTAATTAAAGTTACAAAAAGCTATTCAGTCAAGAGTAATGAGTGACTGTTTCTTGTTGTTTGATTAACATTAAAACACAGACTCCAGCAGGAATATTAGGCTGCTGTCACTTTAAGAGCTAATGCACAGATCCAATACACTGATACACATGCGTTTTATTTCTCAACCGTTTACGTTCACTTAAGACTATGTTTACAAGGATACCCGCCAAGATGGGCTTTTTGAGATTTGTTTGAATATGTCTGTTCAAGTGAAAGAGAGCTCAAGAGAGACTCGGATTTCTCTGAAACCAATTCTGCGAGTAACGAACTGAGTTCCCTTTTGCGTCTTCTCGAGCTTTAATATTTAAATTGTCAAGGCTTAAACTTTCGTGACGATGCAGCACTGGCCCGTTTACCGTCCCGAGCTTCGTTCACGGTTTTTTACGTTCGTGTTCTCACGAATTTGCATTGTTAGAATTCATCAAAATGTTACGGTTTCATATACTTTTTTTTTTGCTTGGTGAGTGTTGATTTTAAGCCCTCCTCATTCCTATCCATTAAACACTTCCACAGCGATGTTAGTAGGGCGCAAGCTCCCTAAAATGATTAAATTAACCAAAATATTTAAAAAATATGCAAATGACCTCCTTGAGTAGCCAAAGCTCAGGAACACAAAAGACACAACTAACCTTTGGTTGCCTCTTGCAGATCTTTAACACAATATTAAAACACAGACTCCAGCAGGAATATTAGGCTGCTGTCACTTTAAGAGCTAATGCACAGATCCAATACACTGATACACATGCGTTTTATTTCTCAACCGTTTACGTTCACTTAAGACTATGTTTACAAGGATACCCGCCAAGATGGGCTTTTTGAGATTTGTTTGAATATGTCTGTTCAAGTGAAAGAGAGCTCAAGAGAGACTCGGATATCTCTGAAACCAATTCTGCGAGTAACGAACTGAGTTTCCTTTTGCGTCTTCTCGAGCTTTAATATTTAAATTGTCAAGGCTTAAACTTTCGTGACAATGCAGCACTGGCCCGTTTACCGTCCCGAGCTTCGTTCACGGTTTTTTACGTTCGTGTTCTCACGAATTTGCATTGTTAGAATTCATCAAAATGTTACGGTTTCATATACTTTTTTTTTTTGCTTGGTGAGTGTAGATTTTAAGCCCTGCTCATTCCTATCCATTAAACACTTCCACAGCGATGTTAGTAGGGCGCAAGCTCCCTAAAATGATTAAATTAACCAAAATATTTTACAAATATGCAAATGACCTCCTTGAGTAGCCAAAGCTCAAGAACACAAAAGACACAAGTAACCTTTGGTTACCTCTTCCAGATCAACATTAAAAGTTATTCATACTCAGATGAACATGACCGTTACACACACGGGCGAACCCACAATTCAGCGGAGCACATGAAACTCGAGGGCTCGAAACACACTGATAATATCATTCCATCATTGGTGAAAGGAAGTGTGGGGGGGGACACATTTATCAAGGCGAAAAAGTGTAAATGGAGGCGGTCCTCATTCAGCCTTCGCCCTGAAATGGGATCCCTGCTTTATCAAAATGAAACGGCTGCCAAGATTGGGAAAGTAACAATTGCATTCATGGACTCTCTTCTTCACGAAAAGAGCTAATTAAGGGCTGGCAATTTTAGCGTCGCACATTCAGACTCTTTAATTGAAAAGAAAATAAATACGACCAGGAAGGAGAACGTAAGTGACTGCGGAAGGAAGGCAGATGGCAACAAATAGCGGCGAATTATAAAGTCAATGGCTGCTCCCAGCATTGTACGCACTGATGACTTAAGGGCCGACTCCGTATGGTATCAAAAAGCCAATTGAACCTTTTTGAATTTGAGCTCCAATCTGGCAGAAGTTCAACTTTAATTGAAAAGTTTTCAATTTTAGAGTAATTCTGCTCTTCAAAGACGTGCGAAGAAAGAATCGCGATTCTTATGAACGGCGGAGTGTTTTCGCCCCATCTTTTTTGGCTCGGTCTTGACTGTGTAATTGTTTGATAATTCATCTCGGAGGTCTAATTTACCCCCTGTTGGGTGGGCTGTATGTTGCTCTGTATTTTCCGCTGACTCTGATAAGAACTAGCGGAGAGATGGCTGGGCTCTGTAGGTGGGCGTCTATTTAAACACGTAACAGTTTGCATTTCATTCGTGTTAACCCTTTAGGCAATCACCATTTATATGCTAAACTTAGAGTTAGAGGAGGCAGTTTAACAAAGTTTGTCTTTGGCCCATTTTTCCCGAGAATTGCCACCACCTTTCTGTAAGGAGTACTTTTAGGATATATGTTTGTCATTTGGGCTTTGCGGAATAAATCCCAATCCAATTTAATACGGAAAGAGCAGTCTGCTTCCAATCTCGTGTTTAAGAAAGAGTTATCCAGAGAACAACACGATGACTAAATGCTCTCTCTCTCTGTTTTTGGATAAAGTATTCCTTTTTGTAAGCATCAGTTATTTGATTTTAGGATTCAGTGTTGCCATTTCACGTTCCAAATTGTCTTTTTTGGCTGGAGAACCCTGCTGTTTGTTTCCTTTCACCTGTCAATCAAGCTGTCAGATGTAGGCCACGCCCACATTTGCCTTTTTTGTCTGAACCACAGGAGGCCCGTTTAAGTGAACTGATTCATACACTCGAATCACATCCATCATGAAAGGCCTCCGATTTCATGTCAGATTCCTCTAGTGTCTACGCACACAAACACGTTTCCTTCGCTGGTTGGGTTTGTTAATAAGATTTCAAAGTCAAACCCAGAATTAACACTGCGTGCTGGCACTGTAACAATTCTGATGAGCAAAGATTAGTGTAACAAGATTTTTACATTGCATGCAGGTTTTAACATCTACCGTGACAGATTTCTTTTGATGCAAACACATCTAATACACAACCAAGTATCTGCGCAAGACTATAAACAGAAAGCGACTACCACGGAAGGATCAAAGCGGAGCGTTTCCTCCCGTAGCCGCTGGCAGATGGGTAAAATCACTCAGCCAAAGTAACAGCTGCCATTTCCTGTAAAGTTCTGATTGCTTCAGTAGTTGAGTTTTCAGCAGTCTGTGATAATGAGAGCATCTCTCCAGCTATTTGATCTGGAATTTACATGGTTCTAAACTCAATGTAGAGAATATTTCAACAGCTAGAAACGTATCATTTCAACAACTCCTAAAACAGACCACGAGCAGATCCAGAGAAAGCATGAAAAACTAGAATCCAGAGAGTTCAGATTCTCTTTATTCTGACTATGTACTGATAAAAAAACTAAACTAAAAAAAAAAAAAAAAAGCCTTGTCTTTAAGCTGTTATGCATAATCATGGGTCAGATATTTACATTTGCATTAATGTCATTATTACACTTGTTAATGAAAGAAAAGATGGACAGTATAGACTGTCATTCACACAAAATGGGTAATGCTGCAAAAAAAACACATTAGTAATTTGGGCCACGTTTTAAAAAACAACAACAGCATTCCCTTATTTGTTAGCTTGATAATCAAAGAGTGTCTAGTGAGTGGTTCCCAATTGTCTCGACTTACTAACAATACTCATGTTGTCCTGTTTTCTGTCTTTCAGGTGAAGAGATCAGGAGGCATTTCTTCTCTTAGATGAGGACACTATCAAAAATGTTTGAGAGTTGTTTATTTTTCTATGTTTTCTTTCTGATATTATTACAGTGTGACCTAAAATAAATAGGAAAAAAAATCCAGGTCCAAGTGAGTTTTTCATATTGAGTTTAATTTAACTGAACGCAAAAAAAAATGTAAAAGTGCCTGAAGTTTTGTTTTCTGAAATAAGGCATACTGGCATAGTAACCCAAGTTAGGTTATAAGCTCAAAAACTCCTGGGTCAAAAGAACAACCCCAATAGCTGGGTTATTTCAACCCAGATATCGGGGTTGTTCTTTTGACCCAGAAATTGGGTTATATTAACTACAATGTTATGTTATTTTAACCCAATATTTGGGTCAGGTATTTAACTCAGAATTTGGGTCAAAAAGAATAACCCATTTTTTTTTAACCAGAAATTAGTTGGTCCTTTTTCAACCCAGGATTTGGGTCAAAAATAACTCATAATGGGTTTTTAGTGTGTATCGACACAAATTTCATGATTCGATTTCGAATTACGAGCTCGCATTTCGAATGATTTGATATCGATTCATTTGGATACATATCAGGTTCAGTACATGGTACTAACTAACATGAACTAGCAATACATTTCTTACTGTATTTACTAAAATACAGTTGTTCGTGTTAGTTCATAGAACATTAACTAATGTTAACAAGATTTTAATAATGTGTTATTAAATGTTGAAATTAACATTATGTAAGATTAATAAATGCTGTATAAGCGCAGTTCATTATTAGTTCATGTTGACGAATGAACCTTATTGTAAAGTGATTCCTCTATATTTGTTTTTGTGGCTTGTTTTCATGACAGAACTATTCAACATACACTAAATATCGAAGAACAGGCTAAGTAACAATATAATGGAAATCTAAAGCATATATTTAGCCAAATGCTGCTCATTAAAGGTCATTTTTATAGTTAATGCTAAGTCCGTTAGACTAAATGGCTTTTCTGAGGTAAAAAGCGATTACACAAGACATGATGCATTTCAGTAAGTTATATTGTATTTTTTAAACATACCTTCTGATGTTCATTCATGTTCATTTACTAGTAGTAAAGAGGAAAAGTCCACAAGTTCATGTGCGATGTGCGCTTCCTGCACATCACATTAAAGAGCACCAAAAGACATTTATTGTTTGAATTTCATCACGCAACTTATAGAAAGATAAAGGTGAGAATTTCTTTCATGTCATAAGTGACACAGCACAAATCTTACTGCGATTTTTTTTGCATGGTGGGCACGAGAAGTTTTGTTTGCGCTGAAAACTATTTCGGTCTAAACATTGATTCATATTTGTCAGTCATATGTAAATAAAATAGGTCAGATTCATGTAATAGTTGAGTATATGAATAGTGAGAGATTAAATGTCTTTTATCTTCAGTTGATTTCATCGACGGCTGTGAAGTCAGTCCTTCAGTGATTCTGCTTGTTAACAGCAGGCGTTCATCATTAATGCTCAATCATCACTTAATGATCTCATTAACTCTGACGCTGCTTCAAGGGTACTGTAACTCAGTAGTGCGCACACACATGACCACTAAACAGTGTTCATTAACCTGTGAACTATTACAGAAATCTTACCTATTTCATTTACGAATGACTGACAAATACGAATCACATTAAGTTTATTAGTTTGTTTATGTTAAAACTATGAAATCCAAATGGATGGAAAATTGCTATGTAATTAAATGACATAAAACTTATGTTTAGACTGAAATGTTTTTTGAGTGTAGATCATTTCTTGGGATTTAAGAATGAATATCAGTTCATTATAATGAAAATCGATTAAAATTGAGCTCAAATGATATTTTCAACCCAACTTGTGTTACCAGCTTCGACCAGTAGGTGGACATTCTGAAGTTTGTTTTACAGGGGGGTTTTCCTCTTTAATATAACATTACGTTCCTATAAGATTTCATATAATATGGCGACTATTAAAAGTCTTTTCTAACGTATGGCACTAAAATCCCCTCTGTAAAAATATGCTCTAATAAGTCAACAAAATGAAACGTGGCTTCATACAATTGTTATATTTCTGTTCTGGAAATGCCTTATTTACATATTTAAACACTGAAAAATCTTGCAATACAAAACAATTGTCTTATGATTAATCAACAGGGGGAAGTATAGTGATATCTATTAGTTCATTTAATTTTACTCCATTCACATGTACTATTCACTTGCACTTCTGAATATTTTATTAAATTGTATGATATTCCAACACAAAAACTGAGGCTTTAACTCATTTAAACTGCAGCTTCTCAGGCCTCATTGTCCACAGGAGGTCTGTGATCTAAGAGACTCTCGCTCACACTCGCACTGCATCAGAGAGCTTGATGTTGAGCTGAAACGTCCTCTCAGGAGGCTTTTCTGTGAGCATCCGGCTGATAGAGCGCAGAGGGGACGCTGGATTCACTAGATTTTCCTCTCAGACTGACATTATGCAGTACGTGTTGAGGATCGGGGCAGATTTTCCCATGAGTCTCTCACACAGCTCTTCCCTTTTCAGCCGAGAGGATGAATACTGCGGGAAGATTCAGTTAATGGAGCTACCGTAGGCACACTTTCACACACACACACACACACACACACACACACACACAGGAAAATGTGTTTAGTGTTACTGCAAATGTGATAATATACAAAGTCAGTTTCATTTTAAAGCCTTTTAAAGGTTCTGTATCATGGAAAACAGGATAAGGCGAACCAATGGACAACCTGGAAGTGGAAAGTGGCCATGAAAACCTTGACTTTATAAGGTGGACCCTAAAAATAATACAAGTATAGGAAGCAATACAGTGATTTACTGTAAGTCAAAAGGTGCTTTTTGCTTTTTGAGTGTCTTATTGATTTAATAAAACAATGCCAAAAGCACAATGTTCAAAAATTAATAATACATTTCCAGTAAATGACATATACTGCGGTTCAAAGGTGTGCATTTATTTGAGAATAAATACTGTAAAATTGTGAAATAGTTTTACAATTTAAAAGAAGTGTTTTCTATTTGAATATATTTTAAACTGTAATTTATTCCTGTGATCAAAGCTGTATTTTCAGTGCTATTACTCCAGTCTTCAGTGTCACATGATCCTTCAGAAATCACTCTGATTCGCTGCTCAAGAAACATTTCTGATTATTATCAGTGTTGAAAATAGTTGTGCTGCTACATTTCAGGAGCATCTGATGAATATGAAGTTCAAAACAACAGCATTTATTTGAAATAGAAATATTTTGTAACATTATAGAAACCTTTTAATCAATTTAATGCATGGATAAAAGTATCTTTCTTTAAAAGAAAAATTGGTAACACCTTATTTGACATATTGTTACATATATTACATGCAGTTACTATATTAATAACGATAAATTAAACACCAAATATTGATATTGACTTGTAATTACTATGTAATTACAGTGTAACAAAGACACCTTAAAATAAAGTAAATCTTACTGAACAATGGTGTAGTAAACTTTCAGAATTTTTATCAGTTCAGACTTTTATAGTCAGTACAATGGCCATTTAAGACTTTAAAATCATCAAAACAAATTAACAAATAAATGGATTGGATTGCTCAAAACAGCATAGTGTGAAAGCAATAAAATGCACTGCCAGAGAGAATATTTAGTCTATTTAGAAAGAGGTACAATTCTAATGCCCCCTTGATGAGCATGAAATGGTTCGCTCCACCTGAAGATGAACTGTGGCTGGAACAAAAGAGCGCGAGTCCCAGAGGGGCGTCCCACTGTTTGTCATTCAGCCGGTGACAGTAAATCTTATGTGTTTTGCCAATCAGCTGGCAGTTTCAGCATATGTGTGCCAAAGGGGCTCAACCTGAGGTTATTGATCCTTCACCAGTTCATTTCAACTTAATTGTCCTTGAAATGAGGTTCACACACGTCTACCTGCATAAGAAACCTTGATGGCCGGATTGATTGATTGATTTGTTTGGAATTTTTTACTGTGTTTTGTTTTTTATCTAGTCAATATAAATGAACACAAACTCAAATGTGCAGAGCAATTACAGATATTCCCACACTGCAATTGATGTGATTGTGCAAAAAACAGATCAACCTAAGAAGCTCACAACCATTCACAGATACAGGAGAGTTACAGGAGTAGTTCACACACTGTAATGAATTACTGTAAAAATTACAGCATTATTTATTATTATGTTTTTTAATAATACAGCATATTGCTGTAAACTGCAATGCATTCTGGGGTCACGTGTTGGTTTGACTCAAATTTACAGAATATTACCCTTCGTAATTTAAAAAATACAGTTATTTACTGTAATCAGAGAATACAAGGAAATCCTGTAAATTAAATTACAGTAACACTACTGTAAATTTTACAGTAACTGGCTGGCAACCCTGCTGCCAGTATTATACTGTAAAATTTACAGTAATTTTTTTAACAGTGCAGGAAAGTGAAAATGTATTTGTATCTTATTAGATGTTGGGCAAAAACGACAAAATAGCACCATAAAAGTGTTTCATACACTGTAATGAATTGCTGTAAAAAATTACAGCATTATTTTACAGCCGCTGGCTGTTTTTTAAAAATACAGCATATTGCTGTAAACTGCAATGCATTCTGGGGTCACGTGTTGGTTTGACTCAAATTTACAGAATATTGCTGTAAATTGACCCTTCATAATTTAAAAAAATACAGTTATTTACTGTAATCAGAGAATACAGGGAAATTCTGTAAATTAAATTACAGTAACACTACTGTAAAATGTACAGTAACTGGCTGGCAACCCTGCTGCCAGTATTATACTGTAAAATTTACAGTAATGTTTTTAACAGTGTACTGTAGTGATCTGGTCTTTTGTTTATCTGTTTCTTTCTTCCCCTGTCCTGTCAGTTGTCACATGTTCCTTGTTTTGTGTCTAGTTCTGTCATGTGATCTTTGTTTTTTTTCCCCATGTGCTTGTCCATCATTAGTTCATTTCAGTCAGCTGTGTCTCATTAGTCTTTATGTCCGTCACCTGTGCCTTGCTTGTTATCCTCTTGTGTTCCTCAGTATATATTCCCTCTGTGTCAGTTCAGTCCTGGTCCGTTGTTAACGTTTTGTGTTTGGAGTTACCTGTATCTTGTATCCTGTATCTTGTATCCTGTTTCCTGGTTAAGATGAAACTGTTGAAATTAGAGTTCTGTCTTCGTGCCTGTTCCTGAACGCCAGCACGTTATACATACAACTCCTCCAAGGCTAAAATGTGTCTATTGCTGATTTTCAAGATCATGCTTTTCCTGACAGATACTGAATATGGCTTAAAATGACTTGAAATGTCACCCATAAAATCGTATGAATTCATTTTATGGTGCTTGGCAGTGTAAATCACGATTTTTATTTACATGTACTAAACACCTTCAATAAAATATATTCTTTTATGCAGATGAAATGGATGAAAGTGATGTTATTATTGTTAACTAAAACTTTTTTAATACATTTTCCATAAATATAAGATGAAAAATGTACACCTAACATATGTCAACAAAAGGTTGCTTTGTACCTGTCAACTAACTGAAATTAAAAGTTTAAGTGGAAGTACGAAAATTAATTTAAAAAAAAAACTTTTAATGTTTATATGTCTATGTGGTGTTGCTTTAAGACAAACCATGTGCAAATTCATATGAATTAAATTCATAAAACTGCAGTGATCTAAAGACGCGTTTTGAAATCGCGGGTCTTTCTGATGTCACAAACCTTGGAACCAATCACGTCAACGAGTGGAGCTCTGAACTGGAGTGGAGGCGGAGCTAATTTGCATATTCATGAACCAAATGAGACAAGGGTGTAGAGTTACATTCAAGCTATTTTAAGGCATGAAGATTAATATGTCATTCTGGTGATCAAAGATGGGCTAAACTTACTGACTGCAGGAGGACATTAAAATCAAAATAAGGTATATAAATATCTTTTCAGATCATTTTCAATTTAAAAAACAAAAAAAAAAACAAAGACAAGATAATTACTAAAACAAACTAAAATTAAAAATGAAAACTGACAATATAAGCTCATTCGAAAATATAAATAAATACAATGCAGCATATATGTACTTTTAAGGAATATTCAAGACGCTTGAAAGTCATGGATTTGGAACAACATGAGGGTGAATAAATGATAACAGAAATGATCAGAAAAATAATTAAGATATTACTATATGAATATAATATTAAATCACGTGTGCCAAACACACACATATGCCAGCGGCCACATGTCCTGCACTAACGGACATAAATAAGTCAAAACATGTAATAGGGAAATGTTAACACACACGAGGGAAAGATTTAATTTGCATGGCAGATTAGGGGTCTTGTGGAGAGTCAGTGCCGCAGGCCGGCCTCTGAAGTAATAGGATCTAGTCTCCTAAAATCCGTTAAAACAATTGTGTAAAACCAAATACAATCTCCCAACCCACCATGAGAACGTTTGACTGGTATCCCACTGCGTCTCTGGAGAGAGAAACACACACACACACGCACACCGTAATGCCTGAGGCACACACACACACACACACACACACACACAGGCCAGACGAGTACAAGAAAAGCGGACGGATAGACAGAGAAAGAGGGACGACACACAAGACTGATTAACTACAGACAAAGGTCACATTTCAATATTTTTGAACATTTGTCACCATTCTGATCCCGTTTGACAGGACAAACTCAAAGTCATGCATATTTACAAGACTTTAGTATTAAAGTTTAGATTTTGCATATTTATAATATCGTGTTCATCTTTAATCCACGTTGAATAAGAATATATGTTGGCCTAAAAATCTATTTGGACATTTAAGAAGTTAAAATGAGGAATATTTTCTCCTTTTTCATGATTTTTGCTTGTGTTTTATACTGGATGACTGAACCCTCGATCTTTTTAAAACTAATTAGCTTCTTTTTGTGAAATGTGGAATGCTGAACATTTGATGTTGTATGGAAGCCCATTTCCGCCACTGAAAAAAAAAAAAGATTTTTGTGACTTTTTATCTCAGAATTCTGACTTTATATCTCAGAATTCTGACTTTATATCTCACAATTCTGACTTTATAACTCACAATTCTGACTTTATAACTCAGAATTCTGACTTTATATCTCACAATTCTGACTTTATAACTCAGAATTCTGAGATAAAAAGTCACAAAATTTTTTTTTTTTTTTTTTCGGTGGCGGAAACGGGCTTCCATAATATTGTGTTTCCTATTGAACTTGAAGATATTTTAAGTGTACAAATACCACTTAAAAATCCATGCAAGGAAATTAAATATCACTGTTCGTTTACTGAGTAAAAAATTAGATTCATGTTAGAGAGAAGAGCAGAGAGGAGCGGTGTTGGTGATTGACCTATATCTGAGTCTGCAGAGATCTAATGCATGAGGTGCTGCAGCTCTTCTAAAACACAATGAAGAAAAGATTTGGAGAAAAGAGAAGATTAAATGACCAGTAGCACCACCGCATGGAATAATGAAAATAATGACCTTTTTCAAACAGGTTTCCCAAAGGCAGCCCCTCCCCCTATCATCATTGGTCAGAAAAACAGATAGTCCCCTCGCCCCAAACTGACTTCATTGGTTGAGCCAGACAACATATAAGTACATTAAACGTTCGTTTAACACTGGAAAAAAAAAAAAAAAACTTCACATGTAAATAAATAACACTTTAAATCTGCATTTTTGTGCATTCTGTTTGCATGTTTTATGGGGACCTTCCATAGACGTAATTATTTTTATTCTGTAGAAACTCTATATTGTGTCCTCGAACGCTACTGCTAGCCCTAAACAGGAAACAGTTCACACGTTCAAAAAAACATAAGCTGTTTTACACATGACCCATAGTCCCCATAATGTAGGCACAAAGTCCCCATAATGTAGGGTTTACCTGAACCATACACACACACACACACACACACACACTTACATATCTGGCTCTTACAGTAGATAGCTGGGACTTAATTTGTAAAAACACCTTCCACTGAAACTCCACAGCGGGAAGTCATTAGCGAGTTTTCTTTAGCTAGCCACTAATTCTGGAGGATCTCTGTGGGGCCTCCCTTTCAAAACCAACGAAAAAATCCCTTTCAGAGGATTTAGCCATTTATGTAACTCTCCAATTATCAAAGTTTTCTGACCAGGCTGTGTTTATATGACTCATAAAGATCTGGCACAGAGAAAAGAATAACACCAGACTCCCCACATGATACACACACACACACACACACACACACACACCACTGCTTTATGCACCACTGCGTTGCTTTTGTAGTGGTAGAAAGAGTTGAAAACGTTAGGAAAGGACAATCTAACAAAGCTTTACAGACATAAGCTGAGACAGAAAAAATATATATCTCTTAAAAAAAGGTCAGAATTTATATTTTACATTATATTATACACATATTTTGTGTGTGTGTGTGTTTTACAGAAAAACCTCATTCAAGTTTGGAACGGCATGAGGGTGAGTAACGTTTATTTTCAAAGCTGTATGACAACTGGACTTGTGTTCAGTTAATGGTGTGTGTATGTGTTTATTTGTGTGCGTGTGCGCGCGCGTGTGTGTGTGTGTGTGTGTGTGTGTGTGTGTGTGTGTGTGTAACACCTGATCCACCTGCTATGACTTTCCAATGCCAGACATTCAGCAGTTCCCCACGGAGACACGAGCTACAAAGCCCTGAGTGTGTGTGTGCGTGTGTGTGTGCATGTGTGTGTGTGTGTGTGTGTGTCTACCTGTTTCTGGGTGGTCTAAGATCTCTTTTGTGTAGACTTTTGAGTCTCTAAAGCTCAATGTGAGGGGTTCTCCATTACCTGCGAGAAACTCATATCTCCCTCCATCTCTCTTTCTTCGCATTTCTCTCTCTCTCTCTCTCTCTCTTCTCTCTCTCTCTCTCTCTCTCTCTCTCTCTCTCTCTCTCTGTTAATATTCATAAAAGATGCAGTCCTTAAAGATAGGGTGATCAGACGTCCCGTTTTTCCAGGGACAGTCCCGTATTTCAGCTCTAGTTTTAGTGTCCCGACTTATTATGAAAAAAAAAACATGTTTTGTCCCATATTTATTTTTTCCTAAATTATCTTTGCTATGCCCAGGTGAAAAAAGTGCACTAAAATACACTTTATTTCAGTACACTTCCATTACGTACTTTTATCGTGCGCTAATTTTGTTCCTAATATGCTAAAAATTCTGCTAAAAATGTGCTCAACTGTGCTATTTTGAGACACCATGAATATAAAATCTTTTATTATACTATCTCTGTATTTAAAAAAAAAAAAAAAATGAGTTAGCACTTGTAGTACACTTGAACCCATCTTTCATACACTTTTAAAAATAATCATCAGACATAGAAAATACACTGTATATATAATAAATATATACAAAATGTATTTATAATGTATCCAAATATGTTTAGAATGGATGACAGGATCTATAAAAAATCCTTTAATGTTTTATGTGGTGCATTTATATTAAGTGTAATGTACATTTTTTAATAAAATTAATTAATATTAATTTATGATTACTATATAAAAGTCTAGTAAGATTTTTAGAGCATCCAAAGCACACTAATTAAACTCCTATGTATATTTTTGCGGATAACATTTAAGTATTATGGTATTTACTATACTTTTTTAGTACTGAAGTAGAAATATACTTTTAGTTAGTGTATTTATAGAGTAAAACTTTCACAATTTAACGAGGATCTTTGAAAAGAGTTTATCCCGAATTCAGTTCTCCTTAGCGAGTCAGTTGTCAAAATCACAGGCCTTCCTGTGCATCCCATCCCATATTCCACAATGAGAAATCTGGTCTCGTGCCGTAACTCCATGATAAACAAGAGTTTTTCTCCAAACTAACCACGACGATTCTATTTTAGAAACTGTCGCGGCTGGAACAACAATACAAAGTATGGCAATGTTAATCTAAGGGACCGTGTATGTGCTTTATTTAATATTAAAACCATCAAATTTGAATATCATTTTGTGTGTCTTTTATCGCCGAAAGCAAAAGATAACTCACCTCAGATCTTCAAAAAAAAAAAAAAAATTAAAAGGAAACAATAATGTTCAAATGTCATAAAAGTGTATGACAAAGATTGTTTCAGTAACTTAGTATGTATTTTTAATCATGTAAAAAAAAAATGGTGTAATATTCACGAATTTAATCATCGTTGCAAGTGCCCGCCCACGCGCTCTTCTGATTGGCTGCGGTTTTTGATTGACGTCTCATAGTCGCGTCGCGTCTGATGTGGACAGAAAGACTGTTTGTTGCTGGAATCGTAACCCGTCGCATCTAGTTAGGACACGGTTTGAGTCCTTAAAGAACATGTGTATCGTTATTTCAGCATTTATTCTAAATCTTAATGTATATTTTTATTGAAATGCCATAGCTTGTGTTTTGTTGGGTGGTTTTCTCTGTACTGTCTTTTATTTCTGCACTCATCCTGGGGAAAGCATGTCCTCAACTGGTCACTGAGAGAACTGCATGCTCATGTCGGTGTGGTTCTTGTTCTAAATGGGAGAAACATCCACACAAACCAGATAATAAAGGAAGTTTGAAGTGTCTCAGATCACTGGGACGTTTTACAGAGCAACCCAAAGGCCTCAGCTGGAGCCCAATCGAGCCATATGGCAGCGTCCCTCGACAGATCAAATCAGCTGGTGTGTGTGTGTGTGTGTGTGTGTGTGTGTGTGTGTTGAGAGTGTGTTGTGCAGTCGGACCTCCTCCTCCTTTTTATATAAAGGATGAATGGAGCCTCTTTTCTGAAGGGCCACTTCCTGAGAACCGTTTAGTGTTTTTAATGACTGCTGAGTGACACAAACGGGGTTAAATCTCCTCACAGAAGGACCTCTGGCTCTGTTTGTGAGTAAACCTGTTTGCTCGAGTCCTCTCGGCTTGTAGACTTTGTCGTTGGGATTTTCAGCAGGAAGTTTCATTCCTAATCCGTTGGCTTTGTGTGCTCAAGGCAGCACAATATTTAAAGCTTGAGTCACAAAACCCATTCATGACAAAACAACCTAAATTGACAACAGAAGCAAAAGGCCTCAGCGAGAGATAAATGTGCTTTTAAAAAGGCTCATTTCTGGGATTCCTCGCTCAGCGGGGGTCAGTGAATGATGTCGGGGCCCGTCTTCTGTTTTAACCAACACAACGATCATCCGGTGGGGTCCCTGTCGCCCTCGTTTAAGGGCCAGGTACGTCTGTTTTCCGACACCTGTCTCCCTGCGCTCAAGACAGAAGTTATAAGGGACTTGGGGAGTAACGAAATACAAGTCATTTAAAATACAACATTTGAGTAACTGTGTTTCATTTTAAATGGGTGGTAATCAGATTACAGTTACATCTGAAAAGTGTTTTTAGATTACCAAAGTGATTACTGTGAATATAAACTGTGAAATGTAAACAGAAATTGGTGATTCTCTGACTCTGACCGTCTGAAAAATCATCCTAAGCAACATTTCTGCTCATAAGTTTCATGCAAGCGTTATAATAATTTTAACAAAATAAGAGGGATCATAAAATTTTTATTTTTATTTATTACTGTCCTGAATTAGATATTTCACATAACAGATGACTGAATTTATAAAAATTGCCCCATTCAAAAGTTTGCATAAAAATTACCTGTAAATTTTACAGTATAATACTGGCAGCAGGGTTGCCAGCCAGTTACTGTAATTTTTACAGTACCATTACTATAATTTAATTTACAGAATATTATTGTATTCTTTGATTAACAATATTTTTTGTTAAATTTGCTGTATTGTTTTTAATTAAATAAGTCACTTACCACAGTTGCTGCTACCAGAATCTCAACCGTTGAAATGTCTCTTTATGCTTGAAATTTACAGTAATATCCTGTAATTTTGACCCCCCAATGAGTGAAACCCCCCCCCCCCCCCCCCCCCCCCCCCCCCAGAATGCATTGCAGTTTACAGCAGTTTGCTGTATTATTAAGAATACAGCCATCTGCTGTAAAATATTACTGTAATTTTTACAGCAATTCATTACAGTGTAGACTTGAATCTCAACTGACTTGTCATCAGATGATCATCAGAGATGTTTTGCGATACAGTGAAAAAGGTAAAAAAGAAAAGATAATTGTGAATTTTTATCTCACAATTCTGACTTTTTCCCTGCAATTGCGAGATATAAACTCACAATTGCAAGTTATAAAGTCAGAATTGTGTGATTAAAAACTTGATATTCAGATTGTGTTCGTATTTCACAATCCTGGCATTTTTCTCACAATTCAGACTTTTTTCTGGAAAATTGCGAGTTTATATCTCATTTCTGACTCTCACAAATCTTGCTTTCAATTCTGACCTTTTGTCTCAAAATTGAGAGTTTATTACTCACAATTGCAACTTTATATCACGGATTTCTGAGAAGAAAAGTCAGAATTGTGAGATAAAAACTTTTTTGTGTTTGTTTCACACTTATTAGTATTCCAAAGTATTCTAAAGTATTTAGATTAAGTTACTAAACTTGAGTAATGTAACGAAATACGTTACAAATGACTTTTTAAAGCATGTGTTTTGTAATATGTAGTGAAATACATTTTAAAAGTAATCTACCCAGCCCTGTTGCTGTGCACTAAATAGTGAAAAAGACTTATATGTAAATAGTAAAACTAAGCAATTTGATCATGAAATGAACAAATCAGTGGCTTATTTACATGTATGCTGTATTTACTTACATCTACATTTTTTTTGGAGTTAAAAGGTTTGTCTGATGACATTCATTTCTGTTTTGCTGAGTAACACTTTACAACAAGGTCCCGTTAGTCCCAAACACAACTGTTCATCGTTATAGTTCTTGTCAACTCAGGTCCATTAAATAACATTAACAGATGCAACTTTTTATATGCTTTAGAAGTGTTTTTAATCGTAAATTCACAACTAATCTTAAAATCTAAAGTTTAAACGAACTGATTGATCAGTTCTGCAGGCTAATGAAGCCTGGCGTGAGCAGCCCCCCCCCCCCCCCCCCCTCGAAACACGGACACAGTCATGTGACTTTCCACACGGACACCTCGGTGGACCTCAGAACTCACTCCTGAGAGAGGACTTCATCCCCGTATTTAAGCTCAGTGGTTAGTTACTTCAAAGACATGCATTGAAAATAATAACTATATAACCATATCTATGATTATTAAGGTGTGTGATTTTTGTCTATATTTGCTGGAGAAACCTTGTTTTTTTTAGACCTGAATCATTATCCAAGGGTTGGCAATTATTGGTTGGTGTATGTATTTTTATCAATTTGTTCATTTAATTCACCAGGCTCTCCTTATTATATATCTATATATAAACACACACACACACACACACACACACACACACATATATATATATATATATATATATATATATATATATATATATATATATATATATATATATATATATACACATTAAGGAGACCCTGGTGAATTAAATTAACAAATATACATATATAAATAATAATATGTATATATGTAAAACACTTTAGTATAGGGAACACAAATAAACTATTAACTATCACTTTTCCTCTAATAAACACATAATTTATTGTTTATTAATAGTTAGTAAGGTAGTTGTTAAGTTTAGGTATTGGGATTAAGAATGTAGAATAAGGGAATAAGGCATTAATATTAGCTTATTAGTACTAATAAATAGTCAGTATTCTAGTAATAGGCATGCTAATCAGCAACTAGTTAAAGCTAATACGCAACTAGTTAAAAAACCCTAAAATAAAGTGTTACCAATTCTATTAAATTCTGTTAAATTAATAAAGTCATTGTTCCCTAATTTTACGGATTTTTTAGTGTGTGTGTGTGTGTGTGTATATATATATATATATATATATATATATATATGTATATATATACACAAAATATATATATACACACTGATACATATATGATACATAAATGATACATATATATATGTACACTTATAAAAATATTTTATATCTTTTTTGTATCAAAATCTAGTGTAATGTTGCCGTTCTTCATAATCTTTTTGAGTTAGTTTGTTTTATTATATATTTTATTATTTATGTTTTATTAGTTGTATTTAACGTAAAAGTATAGATTTCACTTTATTTTAAGGTGTCAGTATTACAGTGTAATTATACATTTAAGTACTGAGTAATAACAATTAATGGGATGAGGGTTGAGGGTTCGGTTTGAGGGTTCGGTTTAGGGTTGATTGCATGTAATTATGCATAATTTCTAGTTATGACTATAGTAAATGCATAAAACATATGCAACAATGACACTGTAAAATAAAGTGTTACCAAAATATCTCATCAAGTTGCTTTGCTGTCGTACCATTTGGGAATTTGGGATTGTTTTTGTGTCAGATAAACATGCATTAATTGTAAATAAATTCATATTTTTTATCTCTGTTGTATTGTATCTATTGAGTTAAATTTTAATTGTACTTAATCATATAATGATATTTGTTCACACGACAATAAACGGTGTTGACTTAAGAAAGAAAGAGAAAGCAACTTCCAAGAACACTGATTTCTTCACCATGTTTTCCAAGCAGATAAATTCAAAAGTATAATTCCAGAAATAACACCATCAACTGAGGACCTACAAGTAAAATTCAGTGAACCTTAAATAACAAGAAATGTTCAGTATCACTCTATTGCTGTGAGAGCACACACACACACACACACTCTCTCTGCTGGAGACAGATGCTTTGGCAGTTGTTGACAGAATTCAGTCGTGTCTGTGTGATTACTGGACTATCACGCTGTACACGCATCACTGTGTATGAATTAATGAGAGAAACTGCCGCCACCGAGACTGTGTGTGCGTAACACTGCACGTCAGTCCAATGTGTACATACTTACATACTGACTTATATAAAACGATACAGCTCACATTATTGCATTGACATTTTGTGTGCGTATTTGCTTTAGATGAGGTGAACTGGGCCAGATTTTGTATGTAGGTGTGTTGGTTAAACTGCTGGCCCTAATTAAACCAGCATTAATCTGTCATTAACCCAAAGATCAGAATCATTAGCCATTAACACACACACACACACGTGCACAATAATGGACTAGATAAAACTTTGAGGTATGTGTTAGAGAAACTTGTACTAGAGTAAAATGTGTGACGACTGGCCCTTGATTTCAAAAAGAAAGAAAGAAAGAAAAACACGAGAAAGAGAGAAATGGCGCCTCCTGCTGAACTTTGACCTTTGCTTGTTGGAGGACACGAGTTCACATCAGAACAGAGTGAGGCGAAAAATAAAAGACGAGTGAATGATCCCTTGTGGTCGGATCAACATGACGCATATAAAACCAGTTAAAAACAGAGCCTTCCTGCCTCACTATACTCATAATTCACCAGTGGTTAACAATTAAAGGTACAATATGTAAAATTTTTATCCCAAAACCACTTGCGCATGGTATATATTTCGTTCAGCTGTGTACTTACATTATCCTAAATGTTTCCAAAAATGTGTTAAAATCACAATTTTAAATAGTGCCCGTCCCTCTCTGGTCACTTACGCCCGTCAATGACGTAATATCTGTGTTGTCCCTGGTTTCCGCTTGTACTGCATTGTAACCATGGCAACAGATGCGGACAGCTGCTTAACGGCGCTGCTGTTGTTTCGTTCAAACATTATGGACCATGACAAGCAAACTTTGTGACAAAAGGAGACATGAAACGAGGATCAATCTGTCTGTCTGTCTATCTATCTATCTATCTATCTATCTATCTATCTATCTATCTGTTTGTCCCCCTCTATCTATCTATCTATCTATCTATCTATCTATCTATCTATCTATCTATCTATCTATCTATCTATCTATCTGTTTGTCCCCCTCTATCTATCTATCTATCTATCTATCTGTCTATCTGTTTGTCCCCCTCTATCTATCTATCTATCTATCCATCTATCTATCTATCTATCTATCTATCTATCTATCTATCTATCTGTTTGTCCCCCTCTATCTATCTATCTATCTATCCATCTATCTATCTATCTATCTATCTATCTATCTATCTATCTATCTATCTATCTATCTATCTATCTATCTATTTATCTATCTATCTATCTGTCTGTCTGTCTGTCTGTCTGTCCTACTCTCTATCTATCCTACTATCTATCTATCTGTTTAATGATGGGTATTCATAAGCTGATGTTTCACACTGCAGGCCTACATTCCTAAACCCTATGGTGATGATACACAGGGCAACTTTTTGAGCAACGTTGCCGGGCAGTTTTGCCGAGCGATGCTGCTTGGACACTTCCCATTGAGAATGGGCAATTTAAAAGTGACCACTCAGCAATATTGCTCAAGATGTTGCCCTGTGTTAACGTTCTAATTTGCATATTCATGGTGGCAGCGTCACTGATTGGACGAATGACGCACACGAAATGTTTTGCGCATAACCGACCATAATATCAAGTTTTCCCTGAATGCACTTCTCAGACTATAAAGACTATTAAACACTTTCGGTTACACTTTATTTTAAGGTGTCAGTATTACAGTGTAATTATACATTTAAGTATTGAGTAATGACAATAAACTACATGTACTTACTGTAGGGTTAGGGTTAGGATGAGGGTTTGGTTTAGGGTTAGTTGCATGTAATTATGCATAATTACTAGTTATTACTACAGTAAATACATGTAACATGTGTAACAATGACACTGTAAAATAATTTGTTACCACACTTTCTTATTCACTTTAATTGACGTGTTTTCCGTCACCATTTGACGTTTCCCTCTCAAACGCTAAAACTTGGACAAGTTTATATACAGAACGCCGTGTTCAATATGAGGCACATGATTGGTTTTCGCTTGCTAAGTATCTAGCCATGCTTCAGAGACACGCATAAAAGTTAAAACAAACAAAAACATGTGACTTTAGTTTCTAAAACTGTGAATTGAAAATAATTTGAACATACGGTATCCTTCCTCACTGCTCGTACAACACTTTTAACCATCACTTTAACTCATGTTTCCTGTGGGTGTTTGCACTCTCATGGTTACTTTTCATTCAGTGATTTGCATATCAAGCAGTTAAAGTTCATTTTCTCCAGTTGATGTGATTTTATCAGAGGCTGTGATGTGGAATCACATGTGCTCTCTGAATGCTGTCATTGATTCCCACTATGAAAACGCTCCTGTTTTAAGCGTGTCTGGTGCCTCGGGGCTCTTGTTCACACACTTCTAAATGTCAAAATGTTTTGTGTAACTGAACTGTTCTCAAGTGCCATTTACTCAGCAGCCACGAGAGAAAGAGAGACAGCTGTCATGTGACCAATACCAATCCCATTCACAGCCACAGAGAACAGCAAAAAGAAAACGAAAAACTGAAGTTTATTAAAAAGTGAAATGAAATCTATCTATCTATCTATCTATCTATCTATCTATCTATCTATCTATCTATCTATCTATCTATCTATCTATCTATCTATCTATCTATCTATCTATCTATCTATCTATCTATCTATATTTTGCTGTTCATGTTATAGTCTTTTTTGTCTGATTTGATCATTAGGACTCTGGTCGAAAATAATTAACGAGCCTGCCTTAGAGAAAATAATTTAATCAAAAAGATTAATTCGTTCACAAATAAATTCAGTGTGCATTCTCATTACTACGCATTGCATATTCTAACATGTTATAGCCTGATTGCAGTAATATTTAATTAAATTAAAAAGTCTTGTAGGATTTAGGTCAGATGTGTTTTTGTAAAATAAGATATTGATTTTGATTAAACTAACATTGCAAGAACACAAAAGGCTGAAATGCATCTCGCATTCTGATTGCAAATCAAATGTTTGCATAAAAAAAATAATAATAAAGGTACGTTTACCTGCGTGTGATTATTTTATGATTTTGCAAAAACATGTACATGCCACATTTCACCCTGAACTCAAAAGAAATAAAAATATATATTTTGCTTTAAGGAAATTAAACATATTCAAAGTGTTTTATTATTATTATTGCATTCTTACATTATTTTCATGACAATTAAGCATTTTCACCCGCAAATCTCATTAACACAATGCAAAAAAAAAAAACACATTATGTGATAAAAAAATAAAATCTATAATGTTGTAATAAAAAAGATATGTTGAAATATATATGTGCATATAGCATTTGTTGTACTTTGCAAGGAAATAATAATTGTATATTATATATATATATATATATATATATATATATAAATGTGTATTAATTTTCATTTTATTGTCATGGAGAAATTTTATATATATATATATATATATATATATATATATGACAATAAAATGAAAATTAATCTAATTTTAAAACAACCTAAATTGGGTTGAAAATACCCATCGTAACCCAACTATTGTTTAAAAGTGACTGTATGCCTGGCATAAAATGTCCCCAAAATATGTTAGAAATTAAAAATCAGCCCCATCAATACTAGAGGCAACAATAACAATCAAAAGGTGAACATTTATTAATAAGCAATTTAATAAATGTTTATTGTATAATTATTATTCATTGAACATATTAATACATGTTTGGCTTCATTTGAATCAAGCAATTCAGTCATTTTTAAACAAAAGTTGAGTTGAATAAAACTCCCCAGCAGGCTGTGCAAATATTTAACCCAACCGCTGCTGGGTTTGTGTGTGGTTTGTTTCAATGCCTGTAAAAGTCTGTAAACTGACCCGAACTCATCATTAGACACATCAGACAGAGAAACCAATGTCACTTTAATTAGACGGCGCAGGCTGGACGCTTTGTGTTCCAGTGTCAAACACTCGCTCAAAACCTCTCGATACGACAAAGAGAGAGAGAAAGAGACATGAGGAAAAGCTGTCTGGTGTGAGGTCTGCAGATTAAACAAATCAACGATTTAATGAGCAGCACACTTGCTTGAGTTCCTCTTCATCCTCAGAGCCACAAAGCGCGGGATCTCGTCCGAAAAGAGAAAAGGAAAACAAATTTTTGGGGCCGAAAACGAAACATTTAAAAACCCCATGTGCTCGTTCATGCATACTGTAGAATCCTAGATTATTTCTTGCTTGGTTAATCCATATCCGGTGGCCTCGTACACAAAGGCGGACTAATGTTGTCATTAGTTCTGCTTCTCTGGTGGTCAAAAGCTGAATCGGAGAGCCGGCCGCTCCTCCCCCCCGGACCACAGAGGGTTCGAGCGAGTGCTGTCTGAAGATAAAAACACATCGCATAAGCCGCCCGTCGAGTGAGGACGGTTAGAGTCAGTTAATTAGAAATATGAAAATGGACCGAGCACCTGTGACACGGATCAGCGTGACGTGAGATTCACTCAGACCGGATCGTTCAACGCAACTTGAAGCAAAGCTGTATGAAGAACTCTTTGACATTTTAGATTAAAACGTGAAAAAAAAAACCTCTGAAACAAATTTTTAAAAAGTAGTTAAACACCTAAAGCGGTGTTTTGTGTCTTGTCTGTCGGTAAACCGGACGGGGTCTTTCTCATTTCAGACGCTGATGTTGTACGCAGACGGAAAAACACAGAGAAATTTGAGCTGACAGGAGACAAATGACCACATGACCTGGACATGAGAGCAGAGAGAGATGATGGTGAGGGAAGGGACTCCGGACCCCATAAAATAATCGAATTATATTAAATATTTTATTTCATTATTTTGCAAAAATTTCCATTTAAATGTTCGAGTTCGTATTGAGATCTCACACTTTAGATGCACAATAAAGTAATATTATATTATATTATATTATAATAAAATAATATTCTGAAAATAAACGGAACCGTTTATTGAACCTTTAAACAAAAAAAAAAACATCTTTTTTTTTTTTCCAAAAATAAAATCTTTTATGTATCACTGATATGGCAATATTTTACGGCTTGAACTTGAAGTGGAAAAATACTTTAAATTTATTTGGAGATACTAAATGAATTTGTTTAAAAAGATCAGCTTCTAAAGCTTGTAATGTAAAGAGATCTTTATAACAGTATAATAGACTACTTCAAATAAATATCACTCTACATATGCCAACAATTATAATTGTTTATTTTGTCAAATCAACTTGAATAATTAACGTGGTTCAGACAACATAATATTTTGCATTTCTGTTCATTAAACCGATCAATTCATTGAATGAACTCATTTTTAATTTCAGTGAACTCAATTTTTAGGCAACCAACTTACTTTTTTAAGTTAAACCAACAATTCTTTTCTACAGTGTAGTTTTAAAACATAATACAATGCAATGATGATTGAGGGATGAACAAATAGCCCTTCCTCAAAAGATGATGATCATATTTGATACATTTTAACATGATTTTGCTTAAAAAAATATATATATATATATATGGATAATCAATTGAATCGAAGTTGCTTCAGTCCGGCAAAGTTATTATGTTTACTTTATTAAAAAAAAAAAAGAGTCTAAACTATTAATCAGACGACCGATTTTTCAGCAAAGTTTTGATCATGTTGATTATTTAGAGGCCTTAAATAATTTGCATATCAAATATAATAGTAGAATTTATGGGTTTTCTTGAAAAACTTTAGAGGAGACATGCAAGAATGTCTCGTTGCTGTCTAGAAAAAAATATGTGTGATTTCTCCTCCGATTATGCATTTCAGAAATCCTAATAAGAATAAAATCCAGCTGATTGCGTGAATGAACGTATAAAACAAGCCTCGCAAATTATAAAAGCTTTAGCATCACTATACAGTGCTTAATAACAGACTAAACGAATCCAAACAAATCTACACACACACACACAGACTGATTGATTTGCACCAAATAAATAATTATTATATTATTAAACACACTCAGCCGAGAGCTGACGGCCCACATGTGTGCCAGATGTTTCTTCTCGTCTGACAGGACGCTCCGTGCTTCTCTTCCCAACAGTCACACACTTGAGTGAAACTGGAAAAAAAACACACAAAATTAAACCATTACAAATGACATGGAATAATCACATATATTGGAAATGATGTTTGATCGTATTCTTTGGTTTTAAATATTATAAGAATGTCATTGGAAGCGCTTTTTGTATCAAAAACGCATAATTAAATATTATTTTAATTTATATTAAAATAGTATTTTTTTTGCATAATTTGCAGCTTGAGTGAGAATCATATAAATAATATAATGTGCAAAAGTGAAATCAATCTTTGATCTGTCATGATATTGTCTTAATAAATGCTTCAAGAAGTCGTTGAAATGACGCCACAACTAATAGACAGATGTGATTTATGTATGAATAAAATAAACAATTGTTTTTACTCAATAAAAATGGATTGATTTATGTTCCTGCTTGGCTGTTATCCTATTTTTATTATAGAATTTCATAGTTTGAGATTAAACGTGTAGTACAAAGATTCGAATGCAGGACAAAAACAATAAAATCTATATTTTAATGCACTTCCAAGACATTTACAATGTGACCTTCATGTAATATTGCATAGGAAAAGTCCAAATATAATAGTTTTCATAGCAAAAATCAACTCAAAAGTACCCTTAGTTGAAAGTGTTGTTTTAGTATCATTGAGATACTATTGTAGTTTTTAATATTTTGAAGAAATATTTATAAATATTTATAAATATATCCGACTTTATATTCATGTTTATATTTTGTTTATATTAAAGTTTTGGTAATTTTTGGCATTTTTCAAAAAAACAAGTTATGAAGTAAAATATCTAGCTTCCGCCGGACCGCCGTATTCAAACGTCACTTGAATAGGGATTCTTTTTTAGTTGTCATTTACTTCATTTCAGGTAACGGAAATGGTTTTAGTTTCACTTACAATAACAGCCCTGGTCCAGATGTCTTCTTTAGGGGTCGACCGCATTACGGCCCCGGCCGTGATTGATCCGTGATTTGCACAAGTGCCATGTTATTGACAGGAAGACGGACTGCGACTGTGTGTCCACGCCAGGGCAGATGCAGCCGCGCACTCCATCACCCTGGAGAAATTGCTTGCTGGGATATAACAATAACAGCATGTTATTTTTATCCTCAGTGTAGATCAATGGTAATGTAAAGAGGACTGCGGATGATGGATGAACTTCACTGGGTTTTTAGCTCTCGTGGAGATTTGGCTTTACAGGGTTTCTGCACGCATGCTCCACTGCTGTGAGGCTTTTATAATATGAGAAATGCATTACATGCACATCTATAAATGAGTCTGCAAAGCCAATCTTATAGCATTGCAAAACACTGAAGGTCTGAATGACTTCATACTCAATGTGAAATATACATGGCCAAAAGTGATGTCCAATGAAACCATCAAATTTGGAAAATATTTTAAATATGAAGGAAGAACAAAACACTAAACTAGGCTTTAAAAACAAACAAACATGCATTGCATATTTAGTTGATTCTCTCTTGTTTTTGCATGCATTCATTATTTCTTTGTATGACAGCCTATCACTATGCAAAATCTTTAAAAAATTTGTAATAATATTTGAATGAACAGTCAATTATCCAAAACTTTTGGCCACTACTGTATCTATCACACAATCCCCATTGAGCAGCACTGGATTCATAAATCACATCTCAGGCACAAGGATGCATCATTCGCTCTGTGTCAGATGCGGTTATAACTCACGTGTTGAGGTTATGAAACTGATGATACAGTGAGGTGCAGGGCCGATGTCCGAACGTGAGGAGATAAATCTGTCTCACGACGCTTTGAGATCAATCTAACATGCTACAGCTGCTCTGATGGCTTGATAAAAGTCTTTTTATTTACTACTTGAGATGATAAACAAAGCAGACCTGTAGCAAAACTATTAAATAGCAATTTGCAGTGCCAATTTAGTTACTGTAAAAGTTACCTTATGCAACTTTTGAACCTCTAGCGGTTAAAAAACTAAATGCTTTTTGCGGAAGAGGATTATTGTTTTGGTTGTGCTTTGGTTCTGCCTCACAGTGCGGATGAATATGACCGTTTAAAATATAAATAGCCTAAGCTTTACAGTGAACTCTGAGCCACATATGGCAATTCAAGGTTCAATCAAACATCGTACTCAGCTCTTGCGTTGAAAAACGCCATCTCCGCCTCACTTTTACAACACGAGCTATTTGAGATGTCACGTTACACATAAATGTACTTTCAAAACATTTATACCCCATAACTTCCTTTGACATCCACGAGCCCGAGCCAGCGCCTGACCGTCCGCCAATCAGTTCCAAGTTTTCCGCCGCCTGAGCCAGTCAAGGGGGTAACTTGTGGCATTAAAATTTGGGGGTGGGGGGGCAGTGTCTGTGGCCGTGTCCCCAGAGGGACAAAGGCCAAGGAGGCAACGCCCTGGCTGCCAGTGCTCCCTGCTCCGCCCTGGACTCCGCCCTGGCCGCCAGTACTCCCTGCTCCGCCCTGGAATCCATCCTGGCCGCTAGTGCTCCCTGCTCCGCCCTGGACTCCACTCTGGCCGCCAGTCCTCCCTGCTCTGCCCTGGACTCCGTCCTGGCCACCAGTGCTCCCTGCTCCGTCCTGGACTCCGCCCTGGCCGCCAGTACTCCCTGCTTTGCCCTGGACTCCACCCTGGCCGCCAGTGCTCCCTACTCCGCCCTGGACTCCGCCCTGGCCTCCGCCCTGGCCGCCAGTGCTCCCTACTCCGTCCTGGACTCCGCCCTGGCTGCCAGTACTCCCTGCTTTGCCCTGGACTCCGCCCTTGGCCGCCAGTGCTCGCTGCTCCGCCCTGGACTCCGTTCTGGCTGCCAGTGCTTGCTGCTCCGCCCTGGACTCTGCCCTGGCCGCCAGTAGTCCCTGCTTTGCCCTGGCCTCCGCCCTGGCCGCCAGTACTCCCTGCTTTGCCCTGGACTCCACCCTGGCCGCCAGTGCTCCCTACTCCGCCCTGGACTCCGCCCTGCCCTCTGCCCTGGCCTCCGCCCTGGCCGCCAGTACTCCCTGCTTTGCCCTGGACTCCACCCTGGCCGCCAGTGCTCCCTACTCCGTCCTGGACTCCGTTCTGGGCGCCAGTGCTCGCTGCTCCACCGTGGACTCCGCCCTGGCCGCCAGTGCTCCCCCAGTGCTCCCTGCTCCACCCTGGACTCCGCCCTGGCCGCCAGTGCTCCCTGCTCCGCCCTGGACTCCACCCTGGCCGGCAGTGCTCCCTGCTTCGCCCTGGCCACCGGAGCTCCCGGTATCCTGTTCATGAATAAACCGTTTTATGTTAGAGATTCTATGTTCTCCGTGCTGGTTCCTAAATCCACACAAATGTTACAAAAACATATTTGTATAAAAATGTTTTAAATTTAAAAAAAGTTACAGTGTGTACCTTGAGTTGTTCTGGGTCAATACAAGTCACATGCTCCATAGACAGGACGAATGCCTTAATAATGGTATACGCTTGGATGTCGTGACATCTCAAATAGCACGTATTTTGTTCAGAATAACAAATTTGACAGTTGTGTTTGAGTGTTTTTGCTTTTAATTACTTGTGCTTCTCCTAAATATCTTTCCCCATACATTGTAAGTGCATTACTATAGGCTACTTCAGTTGTTTTTGATCAAAATGATTGTTTTAAATGTATAAAAATGAAAACAATTACGCTTTAACATGCTCGAATTGCTCATAAATTGGCATACGCATATTATAATCTGAATTATGCGATATGCTCCGATTGTTATTTGCGATTATAATTCTACAGTCCTCTCACGAAGCGCAGTTTAGCCCTAATGAAGCACTGCCAGGTTTCAAAAGCCTTAATTATAAAGGCAGAAATAATGACAGCGTACAAGTTCAGGCCCAATACTCAGAGCTGTCTGACCTGCACGATGGCATATGAAGCAATTACAGCCGTTTCAGTACAATTGAGATATTTCACCAAAGAGAACAATTACATTAAATGCAGTTCCACACATTTCCCAGTCAGAAACATGCAAATGCTCCTGTACTGACAGCGGAAACATCTAAAACATGTGCCTTAGTGAGCGGGTCATTATAAGCTGCTCAAATCGACAGTCAGATGCGATTAAGGGTGCGTTCACACTTGTCATGTTTGGTTCGAGTTTTGTTTTGTTTTTTTGGTCCGGACCAAACGAACCGAACTACAAGTGTGAACGCACCCTAAGAAAGCAATCAGGCGTGTGTCTCAGCAGGCCCGTGCAAAGGCCACAAAACAGATTTCACGCTTCAAATGTATAGTAAGTCTGTAATTAAACATGTGCAACTGTATTTTAGTCTATAAATAAAATAACAGGTGTGTTCTAAACACTAGGTTTACTTCTAGCCATCATGATAAATGTTAGACAGTAGTTATGATTTGAGAAGCACAGCTCTACTATTGAACCTGTTTGTTAATCTCTTTAAATCTGACTGTACTGTACTGACATCTAGTGGAGAGTAAATGCCAAAACTAAAACCCTTATATGTCTTCATCCTTGATTGATTTATTGATCAGATCTGAGGCTGACTGTGGTGGGATGAATCTCATGGACATCCAAATAAATCAGTGGAACACCTGTGGAGTTCAAAACATCTTTACTGTTCTTGCAGTTGTCATGGTAACAGTGACATCAGCGAGGCGTTCTGCGGGTCTCTGGTGTCAGCGGGCGGTTCTCGGGTCAGGAGGAGATCTGAGAGAATGCACTGAAGATCAGATCTACTCTTCCCCCATCAGATCCAGCTCAGCTGCCGGACGGCATTTCCTGAGGGATCGTCACTGCGCCGCCTCACTGAGGAAGAGATGCACAACCTGAACCCATAACGGCAGATGAACCGGCGTTTCTGACGCCGGTGGAATTTTGAGAGCTTCGGAATTCAGAATTCCGTGCGGGATTTAGATTCAACTGGCCGTGGAGAGATGAATCTCGTGAAACGATAGAATTCCATCCCAGGTCATTTTTCACCCCCCAAAACAACGAAAACTATCATTTTAAAAAGAAAATGACTATTTTACGACTATATTTACACTGTTGGTTTAACTTAAAGAAGTAAGTTACTTTGAAATTTTGAGTTCATTGAAATTAAAAATTTGAGTTAATCCAATGAAGGCGATTGATTTAATCAACAGAAACTCAAAATATTATGTTTTCTGAACCAGATTAATTATTGAGGTTGATTTGAAAAAAGAAAAAAAAATGTTGTCATGAAAATATTTTATTATTGTTATTATTATTAGCACTATATTTAGGACTATTAATTGTTTTTTAATTTATTTTCATGACTTTCTAACAATCGTTATACAAGTTATTGTTGAATTGGCATAAATTAAAGACTGTATAACAAATAATTCCACAACATTCTTTAAAATAATATAATTATTTTGGATTTCAAATAATGGGAATTCAGGGGAAATGTTCTTGATGTCAGAAAATAAAAATGATATATATCCTTATTTTTTCAATTGATTTTGAAGTGAAATATGTCTGAGACATTTTCACGAGATTCACTCACTCTGCGTCAGTAACATCTAAAAGCACAATTCTCACGTCTGTGAAGTCTGAACGGATCTAGCGAAAGAGGAGGAAGTTGAGTCTGAACGAATCCAGACAGAATCATGATCTGGTTATGAATGTTATGATGAATGTCTTCCCTGCAGAAGTGATGCAATGTCCCGCTCCACATCTTCAGATGGAGAGTGAAGATCATACCTGCAATAGACGATTCAGAGTCACAGATGAGAACTGTTCATTCATTATATGACTCTGATTGCTCAAACACTGCATAGTGAACACTAAACATGGCCATGCTGAACTCATGTCTTGCGTAATCCTCACTTTCTGTCTTCTTTTTTATTTTGGACAGTGAATTTGTGAGCATGTCTTGGTACCGTCTGTAAGGAAGTCCGTCTGCAGTGATGAGAAACTTCTCGAAGTTCCATCGGATGTCATTCGTCTTAATGGGAGACCAGTAGAGCTTCCTGATGTCTCCGATGACAGGGTTGACAAACGGCAGAGTCTCCTGGAGGAACAAAGTCACAGAGTCTTAATCGGCTCCCTAGTGAGGGCACAAAATCCCACAATGCACCGTAAAAAACCATGTAGCATCAATGCTCCCTTACCGGAAATGATGTCATATTTCTGAAGCACAAAACATAAAACGCGCAAGAAAAAAGGCTGAAAAGATTTAAATTTAGGCTAAAGAAGTGATTTGTGACAACGCGTATACGGGTTCTTCCCGCATGTCTTTTGTTCAAATCAAAAACTGTCACATTATGGAAATATGGATGAGTCAGCTCACTCAAACCATATGAGTGTGTGTGTGTGTGTGTGTGTGTGTGTGTGCGCGTGCTTTTTTGTGACATATCAGGACACAAATGTGTATAATGACATGGGTATGACACTGGTATTACAACTTCAATGTGAAATATGAGGACATTTCATATGTCCCCACTTTTCAAACAGCTTTAAAAACACACTAAACAAGGTTTTATTAAAAATGTAAAAATGCATTTGTGCACAAAAATGCACAGAACATTTTCTGTGAGGGTTAAGTTTGGGGGGGGGGGGGGGGGGGGGGGGGGGGGGCAGAATGTACAGTTTGTACAGTATAAAAACCATTACGCCTATGGAATGCCCTGATAGTAAAACGAACGTGTGTGTGTGTGTGTGTGTGTGAGTATTCCTACCTTACGGGGACCAAAAGGTATAGTAATACTTGTAAATTTTGATCTTGTGAGGACATTTTTTGGTCCCCATGAGGAAACAAGCTTATAAATCATACAGAATGATCTTTTTTGAAAATGTAAAATAGCAGAACATTTTCAGTGATGGGTAGGTTTAGGGGTAGGGGTCGTGTAGGGGGACAGAATGTACAGTTTGTACAGTATAAAAACCATTACGCCTATGGAATGTCCCCATAAAACATGAAAACACAACGTGTGTGTGTGTGTGTGTGTGTGTGTGTTTGTGTCTTTATAAGGTCAGCAATGGAGTCTGGATGTCATCTAGTGGAAAAGTTTGGTACTGCACCCAAACAAAATCTTTTATTGAACATAAAATAACCCTAAAATTTGGAACATAACTTGTTTAGATCTGTTTGAGCTTCAGGAGCGCTCTCAGATCTGATTTCTCATTTATGTGGATATTTTGTTAAAAAAAAAAAAAAAACATGTAAAAAAGAGAAATTGTGGGGAAGAAATGTCCATAATTGTGATGCAAATCATGTCAAAAAGCCCCAAAATAGACTTTATTTTGTATATGCAAAATATTATTGCAATATGTAGTGGCGTGCTGCTCATTTGATGGATCGAGGTAAACGCAGTACCTTCAGGAAGGCGTATAGAGGGTGTTCATCAGCGCCGTTCACCTCAATCCTGCTGAAGATGGGGAAGTTTGGGAGGAAACCTCCTCCTGGTCTCACATACTGTAGAACATTCAGGGTTTCATGGTTCTCTTCTGTGGAAGAGTACGAGACATTTATTACAGACAGTCTTCAGGTTTTTAAGGAATTGCGCTGAAGTAAATCGGAATATAAGTTTGGGGTCGGTACAATTTATTTCAATGTTTTTGAAATAAGTCTCTTTTGCTCACCAAGACTGCATTTATTTGACAAAAAAAAAGTAAAAAAAGCAGAAAATTAATTGTGAATTTTCAGCATCATTCCTCCAGTCTTCAGTGTCACATGATCCTTCAGAAATCATTGTAAAATGATGATTATTATCATATGTTTGCGGAAAACGTGATACGTTTTTTTTCAGAATTCTTTGACGAATATCAAGTTCAGAAGAACAACATTTATGTGAAATAATTTGTATCATTGTAACTATTTACTGTCATATTTAATCAGTTTAATGCATTCTTGTTGAATAAAAGGAAAAACGAATAGGCAAAAGGAAAAGAAACTTTGAAACAGTGTTGAATTTGAAAAAGATCATTTAGGTCTTTGAACTAGATTGTACAGCTGTGACAACTTGCCCCAGTCGCCCTTATTTAAACATAACAAACATACAATGTAGACTCGGAGTAAATGAAGCGGTAAACAAGGCCACACGTCTCACCAGGTGCCTGTAGGCCGAACTGATTGCAGGTGAATCCAAGCACAGTGAAGTTCAGACCTCCGTACACGTCCATGAGTGCATTCATCCTGTGATACTGGACACAGCATTTGTTTCAGCTCTGATTATTTACATATATTATTTTTATTCATTTACTGTTTTACAAATAAGACAGTTGCATCACATTAACATGGCTGAAAAAAATTGTATTCATACTGTATGAATGTATATAATAATAATAATATGTTTAACTTGTATAACGCCTTCTTTCCTGAGTGCTTTACAATAACTAATACAAACAATCCTGTGCTCAATGGACATTGAATATGAGACAATTCAGTTGCATATAGCATTTAATCAAATTATCAAGACATTATCCAAAAAAAAAATTCAAGAAGACATTCAAATCCATAAATAACGCATCACCTTTTTTTGTGTGTGTGTTACATAATTATTAGTATTCCAAAGTATTCTAAAGTATTTAGATTAAGTTACTAAACTTGAGTAATGTAACGAAATACGTTACAAATGACTTTTTAAAGCATGTATTTTGTAATCTGTAGTGAAATACATTTTAAAAGTAACTTATCCAACCCTGGTCATTTTTGCTTATTAGTATCGTTGAATTAGATCATTGAATTTTTTTTTTTTTTTTTTTCAAAAATCCTAGATTTGAAGTCACAACTGTGTTTTATAAAATCAGAATTGGGAGATGTAAATTCATAATTGCAAGTTATAAAGTCAGAATTACATGATAAAAATCAATGTAATCAATGTAATACTACGCAATACTGACTTTTTTTCTTGCAATTGCGAATTTATATCTCAACTTCTTTGCTTGTAATTCTGACTTTTCTCAATATTGTGAGTTTATATCTCATAATTCTGACTTTTCTCAATATTGCGAGTTTATATCTCATAATTCTGACTTTTCTCAATATTGCGAGTTTATATCTCATAATTCTGACTTTTCTCAAAATTGTGAGTTTATATCTCATAATTCTGACTTTTCTCAAAATTGTGAGTTTATATCTCATAATTCTGACTTTTTTCAATATTGTGAGTTTATAGCTCATAATTCTGACTTTTCTCAATATTGTGAGTTTATATCTCATAATTCTGACTTTTCTCAATATTGCGAGTTTATATCTCATAATTCTGACTTTTCTCAAAATTGCGAGTTTATTTCTCATAATTCTGACTTTTCTCAATATTGTGAGTTTATATCTCATAATTCTGACTTTTCTCAATATTGCGAGTTTATATCTCATAATTCTGACTTTTCTCAAAATTGCGAGTTTATATCTCATAATTCTGACTTTTCTCAATATTGTGAGTTTATATCTCATAATTCTGACTTTTCTCAAAATTGCGAGTTTATATCTCATAATTCTGACTTTTCTCAATATTGTCAGTTTATATCTCATAATTCTGACTTTTCTCAATATTGTGAGTTTATATCTCATAATTCTGACTTTTCTCAATATTGCGAGTTTATATCTCATAATTCCGACTTTTCTCAATATTTTCAGTTTATATCTCATAATTCTGACTTTTCTCAATATTGTCAGTTTATATCTCATAATTCTGACTTTTCTCAATATTGTCAGTTTATATCTCATAATTCTGACTTTTCTCAAAATTGCGAGTTTATTTCTCATAATTCTGACTTTTCTCAATATTGTGAGTTTATATCTCATAATTCTGACTTTTCTCAATATTGTGAGTTTATATCTCATAATTCTGACTTTTCTCAATATTGTGAGTTTATATCTCATAATTCTGACTTTTCTCAATATTGTGAGTTTATATCTCATAATTCTGACTTTTCTCAATATTTTCAGTTTATATCTCATAATTCTGACTTTTCTCAATATTGTCAGTTTATATCTCATAATTCTGACTTTTCTCAATATTGCGAGTTTATATCTCATAATTCTGACTTTTCTCAATATTTTCAGTTTATATCTCATAATTCTGACTTTTCTCAATATTGTGAGTTTATATCTCATAATTCTGACTTTTCTCAATATTGTGAGTTTATATCTCATAATTCTGACTTTTCTCAATATTTTCAGTTTATATCTCATAATTCTGACTTTTCTCAATATTGTCAGTTTATATCTCATAATTCTGACTTTTCTCAATATTGTGAGTTTATATCTCATAATTCTGACTTTTCTCAATATTGTGAGTTTATATCTCATAATTCTGACTTTTCTCAATATTGTGAGTTTATATCTCATAATTCTGACTTTTCTCAATATTGTCAGTTTATATCTCATAATTCTGACTTTTCTCAATATTGTGAGTTTATATCTCATAATTCTGACTTTTCTCAATATTGTGAGTTTATGTCTCATAATTCTGACTTTTCTCAATATTGTGAGTTTATATCTCATAATTCTGACTTTTCTCAGTATTGTGAGTTTATATCTCTTAATTCTGACTTTTCTCAATATTGTGAGTTTATATCTCATAATTCTGACTTTTCTCAATATTGTGAGTTTATATCTCATAATTCTGACTTTTCTCAATATTGTGAGTTTATATCTCATAATTTTGACTTTATAACTTTACAACAATTGCAACTTTATATCATGCAATTCTGAGAAAAAAGTCAGAATTGTGAGATACAAACTAACAATGACCTTATTTGTGTGTGTTACATAATTATTAGTATTCCAAAGTATTTAGAGAATTAAGTGACTAAACTTGAGTAATGTAACAAAATACGTTACAAATGACTTTTTAAAGCACGTATTTTGTAATCTGTAGTGAAATACATTTCAAAACTAACTTACTTGTAATGCGTTACCCCAACACTGCTAATTACAAATGCATTAAATGATTTACTAAAACAAAAAAACTTTACCTCTTCAATGGTGGACCCTCAGAAGGTTGCCACGTTCACAATGAGAAGAACTTTTCCTCTGAAGATGCTGAGTGGGACGGCCTTTCCCTCCAGGGTCTCCACGATGAAGTCATAAACTGAATTTGCTGCCATTTTTGCGGTAAACTCTCCAGCACTAGTGTATCAGGGTGACTTTACGCTCCGGCCTCTGCGCTTCATTCAGCGCCGTCTCTCTTGGCTCAGCAGAGGTTCTGCATGGATGACTCCATTGTTCTGCATCTTTTTGTCCCTGGTTTGCAAACGTATGCTGACCCTGATGGTCATGCGAGTGTTTTCATGTCAATGGCCAGGTGATTGTAACAGTGACCAATGAATGAATGAATCAGGTTGGGTTTTGTTTGTCTTCTGGGAGTCATCTAGAAATCATCTTAATTATGTATGATTGCCATATAAATACAGCGTTCAAAATGCATGCATTTACTGAAGGTTGTTGGTTTCATATCATAAATAAATGAGCATTTATGTCGTTTTTTTTTTTTTTCCCCATCATTTAGCAGACACTTTTATCCAAAGGGGAGCAATTAGGGGTTAGGTGTCTTGCTCAAGGGCACTTTAGTCATGGTATCAAAGGAGGAGAAAGTGCTGTTTATTCCCAATCCCCACTTTCAATTCCTGCCGGCACGGGAATCAAACCAGCAACCTTCAGGTTACAAGCCCGACTCCTTCACCACTAGGCCACGACTAGTTAACTTACCTTATTTATCTCATGTGGATGTTTTCTCGCTTGGTTTGTGTGTTGGATGTGTTTATCATACATATGCATCGGTCTGTCAATCATTCTTATGTCTATATCAGCCTGTCAGTCAATATAGACAAACATTTCTGATTCATGACAGCGCCACTGCTCTTCCACATCGCTAGATGGCAGCAGTGAGTCAGCGGCGTCGTGTCGAATCCCTATCATCCTCTGCAGCGGCAGAACCCGGATGAGCCGGTCAGCTGTTTATCAATCATGATAAATAAAGTGCGCGGATCAGAGAGCAACATCAGCATGGATCAAAAACCCGATGAACGCATGCAAAGCCACAGGTATATTTCATAAAGACGTGTGCATGGATTTAGTGCAACGTGCGCGCGCCTTTTGGCTTGCGTGCACACGCCTGCATTCAGACATGCAGCTGTTGTATTTTTCTGTCTTTACTGTCCATGTAAACAGTGATTTTCTGTCTGCACTAGTTTGCACGCATGCATGAGTGTTGAAAACAGGATGCATTTGGTTTGTGTCATCACAGTTTAACGTGTTCATAACGTTGTGTCTTTAAAACAGTTGCATGTATGATTTTTCTGGGGGTTTTTTGCCATGTTTTATACGGTATTAAGTTGATGGCACAACTCCCCTTAAAGGTGCATTGCGTAGTTTTTCGTCCGCTAGAGGTCGCCTGTTCAAAACAAATGCGTAGCTCGATGACGGCTAGTTTGAGGTCACGTGGTTTTCACCGCACAGCCGGTGGAAAAGACTCAGGAATCATGTTCATGGATGAGATTATTAATGTTACTGTTGTATGAAGCGGAGCAAGTGTTGTGGAGCTGAACGAGCGATTGTCAATGAGAGACAAATGGAGTTTAATTGATAATGAGAGACAAACGCGGGCAGCAGCGGGACTTTTATTATGACAAGGTCGCCGGCGCCGCTTCCGCTTTTCTAGTCATGAGTATGAGGAAACGTGTGTGTAAATATTTCTTAAATGTATGTATTTATTTATACATAATAACTATACACAGTACACACCTATAAACTTTTTTGTTTTGGATGTGTTTAATCATTTGACAGCACTAAAAAATTATTATTATTAACTGTTTCCATCATTGATTAAAAAAAATCGGCATATTAGAATGATTTCTGATCATGTGACTGGAGCAATGATGCTGAAAATTCAGCTTTGCATCACTGAAATAAATTATACTTCAAAGTATATTAAAATGGAGTTTAATTGTTAATGAGAGACAAACGCGAGCAGCAGCAGGACTTTTATTATGACAAAGTCGCCGGCGCCGCTTCCGCTTTTCCAGTCATGTGTATGAGGAAACCCAGCTCTGTTTATCAGATTAGAGACATTTGAGTGTGTTTATCCTTATGCGCTGTTGGATTTCTGTGGACACTCGTTATGGAACGGGACAAATTGACCATAATTGGATTCAGTGCAATTCCTCAAAAATCACACTATGAAAAACAACAAAGATTCAGGTACAAACTTTTAATATCAACATTTGTCAAATATTCCCAAAAATATATATCTGAAGATATTATTTAATGAAAATGTTTTTTAAAACTGCTTTGTTTTGGCAAAATGTGTAAATAAACAGTATATTTTTAAATATAATAAATACATTTTTAACTTTTTTTTTCTTAGAACATCATAATATATATCTGAAGATATTATTTAATGAAAATGTTTTTTAGAACTTTTGTTTTGGCAAAAAATTATAAATAAACAGTATATTTTTAAATATAATAAATACATTTTTTAACACAATTAAATGTGGCTGTATAATGAAAATATGTACTTTTCCTTAGTTGGCTGTTTTGTAAACTCATTTCATAACATTTCACAGCAAGTGTGTGCTTTCTGCATATGAACTTCACACATATTTTTCTGTATTGAAATTGAAGTGTGGAAAACCTCTTTTTTTTTAGCTTCATAAGGTAGTATGAAAAGAAAATATAACCAAAAAATGTTATTATTTTGGGTCAGTACAGTTGCCTTAGAGCTTTAAAATATGCGGGTCAAATTGACCCGGCGAACGTAACCGTAATTTTTTTTTGTACATGTCAAAAAACACCAGCATGTTGAAACTTTGCATGCATGTTCATGATGATAAATGAGAAAAAGTCACAAAATATCAAGAAAAAAAAAAACATCGGTTAACCAGTATTTCCAACAACTAGAAAATCTAAACGGGTCAAATTGACCCGGAACATAACACAAGGGTTAAATGATGTTATAAAGTTACTCTGAGCTAGATCCATATTACAATATCATATTAAATGCTGGATGGCTTATGTTGATAAATGGCATGCAACTTTAAAATGTATGTTGGAGAAAATTCTGTATTCCTGTTACTAAAAATAAAACTGCATCTCATTATGCTATCTTAGCCAAAAGTGTCTGAGGAATCAAGAAAATTAGATCCAAACTATAAGACTGAATGCGTTTAACTATATAACAATGACTAGTTTTCTATCAAAGCAGATGTTCCCTCGTCTAATAAAGCATGTAATATATTAAAGCGTCTTTGGTGTTTCCATGGCTTCCACAAAACAAAATATGACTCCATTGGCAGGCGACTCCCGGATCCTTGGTTAAAATTGCAATTTTTTCATGATTTACAAATAGTTGGAGACATTTAATGTTGTAAGTACTCAACTGAACAAAATGTGTAACACTGGCCCAGGGGTTTTTGGGTATTTTACTGCAAAAATCTTACATATTGCAGCTTTAACTCCTTCCATTGAAATGTGCAGTGAGTTTCTGATTGGGTTTTGTGTTGTGATAGGTGTCAGCTGCTGGACCTGCCGTGGGAGGATGTGTTAGTCACACACGTGTTCTGCTACCTGCCTCTGCGTCACATGGTCAGCCTGCAGCGCGTCAGCAAGAGCTTTCGTTCTCTCGTTCAGGTGTACCTGGCCAACTGCCGTAAGTTTGACCCTGCACAGGTGAGGGGAGAAACTTTTGATATGCATGTGCATTTATTTTTAAAACAAGTTTTTGAAAGAAGTCTCTTATGCTCATCAAGGCTGCATTTACTTGATAAAAAATAATCTTATAATGTGAAATATTATTATAATTTAAAATAATGTTTTTCTGTTATGATATACTTTAAAGTGTAATTTATTTCTGCGATGCTAAACTGAATTTTCATCAGTCACATGATCCTTCAGAAATCATTCTAATATGCTGATTTATTATCAGTGTTGGAAACTGTTGTGCTGCTTAATATTTTTTAGGAACCTGTGATATTTTTTTGCAGGATTCTTTGATGAATGAAAAGTTAGAAAGAACAGAACAGCGTTTATTCAAAATAGAACTCTTTTCTAACAATATAAGTCGTTACTATCACATTTTATTAATTTGGCACGTCCTTGCTGAGTAAAAGCATTAATTTCTTTAAAAAAAAAGTAACAAAAAAAAAAATTTAAATCTTTTTTTTCATCAAAGACTCCTGAAAATAAGGTATCAGGGGTTATAAAAAAAAGTGCTGTCAAACTATTAATCACATCCAAAATAAAAGTTTTTGTTTACAAAGTGTACATGTGTGTGTATTTATTATTTATTTATTATGCACGTACAAAAAAAATCATGCATGTGTATATAGAAAATATAATGTAAATTATATATATATATATATATATATATATATATGTATGTATGTATGTATGTATGTATGTATGTATGTATGTATGTATTATATATATATATATATATATATATATATATATATATATATATATATATGTATGTATGTGTGTATATATATATATGTATATATATATGTATGTATGTGTATATATATATATGTATATATATATGTATGTATGTGTATATAAATATGTATATATGTATATGTGTATATATATATATGTATGTATATGTGTATATATATATATATATATATATATATATATATATGTATGTATATATATATATATATGTGTGTGTGTAAATATTTCTTAAATGTATGTATTTATTTATACATAATAAATATACACAGTACACGCATATAAACTTTTTTATTTTGGATGTGTTTAATCATTTGACAGCACTGAAAAAATTATGAAGCAGCACAACTGTTTGCAACATTGATAAACAAATCGGCATATTAGAATGACTTCTGATCATGTGACTGGAGCAATGATGCTAAAAATTCAGCTTTGCATCACTGAAATAAATTATATTTCAAAGTATATTAAAATGGAAAACCATTATTTTAAATTGTAAAAATATTTCAGTTTTTTTCTGTAATTTTGGTCAAATACATGCTGGCTTTATGAGCAGAAGAGATAGTAATAGTTTAGTACAGTAATAGATGTTTCCAAACTTTTGACCTGTACTGTATATGTGGCTGGAATATTGACTGTTCTCTGTTGCACTGTGTTTCTCCTCAGACCGGGCCTCACATTCCCAAAGAAGCCTTCTGCTCCATGCTTCGCCACAATCAAGTTCTCCACCACCTCTGTGTCACCAACTGCTCCGATTGGATCACCGACAAAGAGCTGCTGCCCGTGATCGGTCAGAACCAGCACCTGCTGCGCGTGGACATGCGCGGCTGCGTGCATCTGAGCCGTCACGCGCTGGTGGCGGTGTCGCTGAGCTGCCCGCGGCTGCAGCACCTGAGTCTGGGGCACTGCGAGTGGGTGGACAGCCTGGCGCTGCGCAGCCTGGCGGATCACTGCTCCGACCTGCGCTCGCTGGACGTGACCGCCTGCCGACAGCTGAAGGACGAGGCCGTGTGCTACGTGGCGGGGAGGTGCCCGGCGCTGCGGTCGCTCTCGGTGGCCGTTAATGCCAACATCACGGACATAGCGGTGGAGGAAGTGGCGAAGAAGTGCAGAGAGCTGGAGACGCTGGACCTCACGGGGTGCCTGCGAGTACGAAACGAAGCTATCAGGTGTGTATGTGGTTTGAAGCAGACCGTCGCAGGGCTGCGTGATTCGAGGGAAAGAATCCGGTTGCAAATTATTCTCCAAGTGCATTTTTTTGGAAAGACACCTAAATTTTCCTTGACAAAAGCTTGCAGAAAATACAGTTTTGTGAGAATCACCCTTCAATCTGATGATTTGCTTTGCTCTATATATTGTCAATGATGTCAAAATTAACCTGTTAAACAAGATAGATGATTTATGCTTCATTTGTGTGATTGATTTGCGATTTTAAAGTGTTCAATCTTTTGACGGGCCTAATTAATATTACTGCTAATTGATTATTACTACTGTTATAATTGTTACTATTTGTGTATTCATTATGATTAATAAAATAAAATAATGAGAGATAACAAAAACAAAATATTAGAGAGGTATTATTATTGAAATATTTCACTGTAAAATAATAAATCAAGTATTTGAGAAAAAAATATAATTAAGTAAAATCCCTAGATCCTGCTTGTTTTGGCAAAAAAAATTTGATTATATGTACATATGACTATTTAATAATATAGTTATAATAATGTATATATATATATATATATATATAAATATAATTACTGCTAAAATAATTAAACATAGTAAGAAATATTTTATATATATATATATATATATATATAATTAAATATATTTATTTATAATTATATTAAATATTTATATATATATATATATATATATATATATATATATATATTGCCATACTTGCAAATAACATTTTTATACATTTTATAAATATTGCTATTGTAGTATATCACGGTACAATAAAAAACTTAAGTATTTAAGAAAAATATAATAATAATAATAATAAATTTTATTTAACTGTAAAATTACAAAACTAACATTTATGATTGTCTTAATTTCTTAATTTTAAACCTCAAGGACTCTTAAAGCTTCTCTGTTCTTGACAAAAGTCGGTTAATAAGTGCTTCTCATTACAAGTTTGAGATGATGATAGCATTTACTGTTCCCAAATGCATAAGTGACTCAAATTTTCAAAGCAAATGAAGTTTATGTTGAGGAGCATTTACTGTCAACCGAGACTCTGAGATGCTTCAAACACCGGATCATGAGCTGCTCATGAACACGGTAGCGTGCCTCACTGTATGATTAATCACACAGTCCTATCTAATATCTGTGATCTTGGCCTGTGTAAATTCAGTTATAATATTTAGAGATTGTTTGGGAAAGTTACTTTCCAAAGGCAACGCCTCCATTATGCTGTCTTTATTATCACTCTTTGTAAACGGAGCCTATTAATAACGGTTTGCGTGTGTGTTTAGGACGTTAGCGGAGTACTGCCCCAAACTGCAGTCTCTCAAAGTGAACCACTGTCACAACGTAACCGAGTCCAGTCTGGGTGTTCTGCGCCGGCGTAATGTGGAGATCGATGTGGAGCCTCCCCTGCAGAGGGCGCTAGTGCTGCTGCAGGACGTCGTGGGATTCGCTCCGTTTATTAATCTGCAGATTTAGCATTACTGGAGTCCAAAAGAGGTGAGTTACCACATCAGAACTAGCAAAAAGACATGAAAATTTGCATTTTTAAAGGGACAGTTCACCCAAAAAAGGAAAATTATCCCATGAATTACTCACCCTTAAGTCATCCTAGATGTATATGACTGTTTTCTTTCAGAGGAACTTAATCTGAGACATGTTAAAAAATATTCTCGCTCGTCCAAGCTTTATAATGGGAGTGAATGGGGCTCAATATTTTGAAGCCCAAAAAAGTGCTTCCATCCATCATTAAAGTAATCCATACGGCTCCAGGAGGTTAGTAAAGACCTTCTGAAGTGAAGCGATGGATATTTTTCTTACAAAAACACATATTTATAACTTTATAAACTATAATAACTGGCTTCCAGCAACAGCCGTACGTGAGTCGAGTTCTGGCGGGAAGAGTGACCTCTGACCCGACGTAGGATGTAGGAATAGCGTAAACTTAGCCTCTCGCGGTTCAAACAAACGGAGATGTGCCGCAAACTCAAGATCCTCTTCTTTTATATCGAAATCCTTCAACATTTCGCTTTAAAATTTCTCGTCTTAGACTTTTAACTCTTGACCGGTGTTATGTTTGGCTCTGACCTCTGAGCTTCCGCGTTCAGAAGTCACTCTTCCGCCAGAACTCGACTCCCGTACAGCTGTTACCGGAAGCCAGTGATCATAGTTTATGAAGTTATAAAAATGGATATTTTTAAAAAAAAACACATCGCTTCAGAAGGCTTTTATTAACCTCCTGAAGCTGTATGGATTACTTTTATGATAGATGGATGTGCTTTTTTGGCTTCAAAATCTTGAGCCCCATTCACTCCCATTATAAAGCTTGGAAGAGCCAGGATATTTATTAATGTAACTCAAACTCATATACACCTAGGATGGCTTTAGGGCAGTAATTCTTAAAGTGTGGCCCGCCATCGCCCCCTAGTGGTCCGCGAAAAGATGACCTAAACTAGGCAAGCGTTCTAGAGTGTGTTTTAAAAACGAAAAAAAATGGATCATATCATTGCATTTTTGTTTGAATAGTTTGCTTTTGACTTGAAACAGTTGCATAATAAACTTAAATTTAGTTTATTCTTCCTATTTTGTTGTTTATGGATGAGGGTGTTAGAGTGGGATTCTGTTAGGTGGTCCTCAGAAAAAAAATTGGAAGATAAAGTGGATAAAAGTTTGAGAAACACTGCTTTAGGGTGAGTAAATCATGCAATACGTTTCATTTTTGGGTGAACTATCCCTTTAATACCTGTTGATAGTGTAGGATTAGTGCAAATTTCGCATTTGTAACCTTTCATCAAAACGCAGTGCCTTTTTGCTTCTAATGTGTGAAATGTTTTTGTTTCACAGGTCACCTCTCATTCGTGATCTTTCTCCAGAAGGCTGACTTTTGAACACATTTTTACACCAATGCAATATCACAGAAGACACAACAACAGACCCACATCTCAAGTGCTTGATTGTTTTAGTGTATTTTAGCATTTAAAAAGAAACTCTACGATTTCTGCAGGTTTTCAGAATGGGAGCGTCGATTAAATCTGGTCCCTCATGAAACATCTTATTTATTGAAGCAGCTTTCTATGTTTTCCATGCACCAAATGTTGTATCATTTTGCACTTATGAAATTCTGAAACGTTTGCACTTTTTTTCAGTACATCTGAACGTTCCGTTCCGGACCGTCTGATTTTCTCTCAGCTTCATTAGACAAATCAGGCAGATCTTCCTCAGAACAATCAAGACAGACGCACAATGGTAGATTCAGAGTTGGTTTTATCCCTATTAATCGAATCGTAGAAAAGAATGGCATTATTATGTCAAGGAACTATTTTCAAGTGAATCACATGCATATCGATTCATATGCACTTTGAAACCTCAGTTGGATTGATTTTGGGGTAAAGTCACACTTGTGTCAGTGTTTGTTTGAAAAAGGCAAATATATGCACAGAATTAGTCTATTTGCTGGTATTTCTCTACATGTTGCATTGATAGTATTTAATCGAGACCCAATTTACAGACTTGAAACATGTTTATAAAGTGTGGCCTCTGTATGTGGTGAAAGTTTCCTCTCACAATGTGCTTATTTTGTATCTCATATCTATTGCTTCATTTTGAGCATTTAAAGGAGTATCAAGACAACGTGACGCAATTTCTCGGATGAATCTTCAACGTTTTAACAACACAATTTTTGCACATGCACTGTGCTTTAATGTGTTCTTCTTTAATTCTGTGTGGTTGTAAATTATTAAGTGCATAAATGTTTTATGCAAATTGCTGAGAAAATATAAAGTCTTATGCAATACGAAGCTTTGAAATGTTATTTGGAACACTTGGTAAGTTTGTGGAATTAAAGGAGCGGGATGTTTTAACCTTTTAATTTTATCCTCATCCTAATTAACACAAGCTTTCAGATGGATGGATGGATCTATGGTTAATTGCAGATTAGGAGTGGGAGTTCGCATTGATATGCAAACGCTGCGTTTTAACCTCGAAAAGTCTTTATGGCGATGGAGTTGTTGAAGTCCTGCACAGGTTCAAATGTTAAAAGAAAAGCGGAAACCTTTCTTAGTAAACATGCCTAGTTGTTACTAAAAGTAACTGGTTCTCCACATGAATAGAGGGAGGTTGGAGTCCTAATGACCTGAATTACAGAATTATTAGTCATAGTTTTATTATCCCTGCCGATCCCCGAAACTCAAACTGGTTCTGGATTGTGAAACTCCATAGAAATCTGATTTAATTCGGCATCTATCATGTTTTATTTAGCATGTTTGCAAGATAAAGAGCAAAGAAAAAAAAGGTTTAAAGTAAGAATAATGAAAATGCAATGGAATTGACCCTTCGTAAAGCCCCGCCCCCTTTAGTTACTGTTGCTATGTCTGCTCTCGTGCCACACATCATGTTCTCACGAAGAGAAAAATGCGAAGAGGACACTGACGACGTATTTAAAATATTGTCATTTTCTATAGAAGTTTAATCAATAAATAGCGTCTAGTGTGTGTTTAATGTGTCGTGACATGATCGTCGATCATCTCTTCATACTAGTTCATTTATAGCATCAAATAAACATGAATGAACATCAGAAGGAATTTTGTTTCAAGCGCGGAAACACAATTTTTATTAATCTACTAACTCTCCTGACTGCTTTGTCGGACAAAATGTTAGATTCAGGGTTACGATTGGTCAGATCGCCTGTCAGTCAAACTGTCGGCGATGGGTCCATTTCTCAATTATACAGCAATCAATGTAGCTCCTCTTGTTTTATGTAAATGGAAGGTAAAATGAAGTTATCTGTTAACTAATAATGCCCAAAAACTACTGTTTGTGTCGCTTTTTTTTTTTTTGTAAGATTTAATTAAAGTTATAGACCTACTTACAAAAATCATTGTATTTAGTGTTACGATGATATTTTTATTTCTTTGAGCACCAAAAAGCAGTAGAAATCATACAATTTAATTGGGTACAAGAAAGAAAAAGTATAATATGACGACTCCAACATACTTTATAGTAGTATAGTTTATGTGTGCCTACATTTTGTATAAGTGTGAAAGGATGAATGCATGCATTGGTGCACAAGATTGACATAAAATCAAATCGTTTAAAAAAAAAACTTTTTCAGGTCTTGTGTGTCTCTTTGACATGCGATATCAGAAACAAATCGCTTATAGCAACTCTTTACCACTTTATTGGCATACACCCGCTTATTAAATTGGGATCACAGCGGTGAATTGCCTCATGAGACTTGACCTGAAAAACTCGTCACACCTGTCAGTAATTTCAGCACGCGAGCACTGAGCATGCGCGCTGCGTCTGTACTGGAATACTAACGCACTGCATACTTCACAGAGCGAGCAGGTGGCATGGCGTTTAAATAGGCGGGGCTTAGCGGACAATACGCTGTCTCTAATTGGTCAGTGTCTATTGTAATTGGTCATAATAATTAGTTTTACTAAAACACAGCGTAAAATATTTATGTCTTTATTAATCAATAATATTAAGCAGATAAAGAACTGTATAGATGCTTATGTGATTTTTATATTATGTATAAATATTTTGAATAATTAAATATTTGTGTATATATGTATAATAAATAATTTATATATATATATATATAATTTATATATATATATATATATATATATATATATATATATCTCGATTGAGAAAAGACAACGCGTTCACAAGCACGAGGTACCTGTTACTTTTTGCAGCGCAGCTCAGAGCGGACCAATCACAATCGATTGTGATTACAGGCTACGTTTTTACTCTAATCGACTTTATAGCCAAAAAGACAAAACTAGGACGAATTTCAATACCCACGACTGGTAGTATGCCTTCAAATCAATATATTTAGACGGTTATACCGTATAGCATACCAAAAAAAAAAAAAAATCCTCATACAGAGGATTCCTCTACATGAGCCACCGCGCGCCCCCTGGAGGAAGCCTCACTACATGTAACAGGTAACAGCCGCGTTCTCCGCCCACCGCGCGCACTGCACTACTAGTAGGAGTAGTGTGGTAGAGCGTCATTTAGCACGTTCCTCGTGCTCCTACCGGCGGGGCTGATGTCTGACTCTCTTAGTTAGACACACTCTGTTCTCTGCTGTCCTTTTCATCCCCCCCAAAAACACGAATGCAAGACCGAGTCGAGGAGCTGTCCACTTCAGCACCGCCAGCGGTACACCCCGGTACAACCCAGGCAGAGCCTCATGATGAAGATGATGATGATGATGATGATGATGCTGAGTGCATGCGGACTGCAGTAACACACCAGCAGCAGCACCAACAGCCCCGCATTCCTCCATCCACACACCGCCTCCGGTAAGAGTTTCTCTTGTTTCATGCGGGTTTTATGTGGTCCTGATGCATTGACATTGCTGCATGCAGAAGCATTGCAGGGAAATGTCACATCCGAACACATGCTGCTGGATCAGTGTTGATTTCTGAGATGTGGCCTGAGATTGCTTGTGCTAAAGGACACCGGCCAGGAGAGCTTTTAAACGGTCCAATGAAAGCTTCATTTGCTGGGAATTGGGGCTGTTTATCTTTCTATAATACAATCATTAGTAAGTTCTTCTCTGAAACTGTTGGAATCAACCAGTTGATCATCCTAGGACGTTGAGGTCATCACTCTGAAGCTCTGTTGGTGAATGATTTGATGTGGTTCAGTGCTGTTTTATTGCATCCGAGGCTGAGCTGTCTAATAAATGTCCCTTTCTTACTGTTTTTTTGGATATTAAACCCTACATAAGTTTTTATGTAATGAGTTTTTGTGATGGGCTTTTAATAGCTGATATTGATTTAATGCACACATATACACAATAAAACTTAATGGAGAGAAAATGAGACGTGTTCATAACTGCAGACTTGTATTTATCGCAGTTTGCCCTTCAGTTTTCTCTGATACATCAAGCTGGCCGATATTTGTCTCTCGTAAGATGATCTGACAGTAACTGCACTGTAAAAAAAACAAAGACGTTCAAAGATGATCGAGTATGTTTTATAGGGAAAAATGCCATTTTAGTCTTTCATAATGTCATGTTTTAATTCAGTGTGTTGCTTGCTTTTTTCTTTGTAATTGTTTTCGAAGTTTAGTAGCAGAATTGATCGTTCGCAAAGCCCCGCCCCCTTAGTTACTGTTGCTATGTCCGACAACACATCCGCTCTCACGCCACACATCATGTTCTCACGCATCCTGGGTCAAAACGGACACTGACAACATATGAAAGTTTCATATTTAAAGAAGTTTAATCAATAAATAGCGTCTAGTGTGTGTTTAATGTGTGGTGACAGATTGTTGTAGATCATCTCTTCATACTAGTTCATTTATAGCATCAAATAAACATGAATGAACATCAGAAGGAATGTTGTTTCAAGCGCGGAAAGACACAATTTTTCAAGTTTAAGTTCACTAACGTGAATCTACGAACTCCCCCGATTTCTTCGTCGGACAAAATGGCGGATTCGTGGGTTATGATTGGTCAGATCGCCTGTCAATCAAATTGCCGGAGAAGGGTTATCCTGCATCAATTATTTTAATGCGTTTTCTCCGTTTGTATAAGTTCCAAAAATTGACCAAGTATTTGTAATGAGTTTTGAATAATGGTGTAAAATAAATGTTTCAGCAATTCTTTTGTTGGATTGGCATCGTATCGACCTTCATCCATCAAAGTCACCAATGAACATGTAACATAACGCCAATATGCAAAGCAAAATGAGGATAAATAGACTTATTTTCAAAAAAGATTGAGATTTTATGCGCTTTTCAATCCACATATAACACGATTCCAATAAAATCCTTTAAAAAAAAAAAAAGAACTCATTTTCTGCGTGTCCAAAAAAGTATTACATGCCAAGATACCTTCTTTTATTATTACAAGTGCAACAAATGAGAAGTGAGCAATGAATGAGACATTTTGATGGTTACATTTCACTCTAAACATCAAACAGAACAGGTTTATTATTCATTGACAGGTGTGCTGGTAGATTTGGCGTTTGGCACAAAGAGTAACTAACGCTTAATCGCGCGAGCCGGCTCGATTAACAGCTGATGCGATAACCTCAGAACGTCTGGAGATTGCCTGATTAATCGGCCTGGCCAATATATCATTAGTGCTGTTAAAATCTGTTGGATCGCATTCAGTCTTTGTCTGGTTTTGGCGGTCAGAGCAGACGGAGTCCTGAGAAAGACGTTTGACTCCTTAAGGATGATGAATTATAGTGTCTGACACAAAAGCTGCAGGTGCCGTGACCGCTCGGGATACAAATGGCACGTCCTTTAGCGTGGTGAGAGAAAGAGCGGGAAAGCAAACAAGAGGCTGTGAGGAGGATGAAATTATGAGTCACGGCTTGTGTTGTCTGTCTGAGGGCCGGGCGTGATGTTTGTCTTCATCAGATGATGTTGTGTAGAGCTTGAAGAAAGAGATTCTGTTTAAAAAAATCTCTCTCACTATTTGTTCTGTTTTCATCGTGACATATTTATTATATTTTGTATCTTTGAGCTCTTTGAGGTCAGTTTTGACTTCACTCTAGATATGAAACAGGTTTATATGTTCCGTAGCTACTGGAAGATAGATATCTGCAAACACTGTAAAAATGCTGGGTTGAAAATTGGGTTGTTTTGGGATGTTTTAACCCAGCGAATGGGTTGTTTTAACCCAGTGAATGGGATGTTTTAACCCAGCGAATGGGACGCTTTAACCCAGCGAGCGAATGGGTTGTTTTAACCCAGCGAGCGAATGGGACGTTTTAACCCAGCGAGCGAATGGGTTGTTTTAACCCAGCGAGCGAATGGGTTGTTTTAACCCAGCGAGCGAATGGGTTGTTTTAACCCAGCGAGCGAATGGGTTGTTTTAACCCAGCGAGCGAATGGGTTGTTTTAACCCAGCGAGCGAATGGGACGTTTTAACCCAGCGAGCGAATGGGTTGTTTTAACCCAGCGAGCGAATGGGGTGTTTTAACTCCGCGATCGAATGGGTTGTTTTAACCCAGCGAGCGAATGGGGTGCTTTAACCCAGCGATCGAATGGGTTGTTTTAACCCAGCGAGCGAATGGGGTGCTTTAACCCAGCGAGCGAATGGGTTGGTTTAACCCAGCGAGCGAATGGGTTGTTTTAACCCAGCGAGCGAATGGGTTGTTTTAACCCAGCGAGCGAATGGGGCGTTTTAACCCAGCGAGCGAATGGGGCGTTTTAACCCAGCGAGCGAATGGGGCGTTTTAACCCAGCGAGCGAATGGGGCGTTTTAACCCAGCGAGCGAATGGGGCGTTTTAACCCAGCGAGCGAATGGGGCGTTTTAACCCAGCGAGCGAATGGGGCGTTTTAACCCAGCGAGCGAATGGGGCGTTTTAACCCAGCGAGCGAATGGGGCGTTTTAACCCAGCGAGCGAATGGGGCGTTTTAACCCAGCGAGCGAATGGGGCGTTTTAACCCAGCGAGCGAATGGGGCGTTTTAACCCAGCGAGCGAATGGGGCGTTTTAACCCAGCGAGCGAATGGGGCGTTTTAACCCAGCGAGCGAATGGGGCGTTTTAACCCAGCGAGCGAATGGGGCGTTTTAACCCAGCGAGCGAATGGGGCGTTTTAACCCAGCGAGCGAATGGGGCGTTTTAACCCAGCGAGCGAATGGGGCGTTTTAACCCAGCGAGCGAATGGGGCGTTTTAACCCAGCGAGCGAATGGGGCGTTTTAACCCAGCGAGCGAATGGGGCGTTTTAACCCAGCGAGCGAATGGGGCGTTTTAACCCAGCGAGCGAATGGGGCGTTTTAACCCAGCGAGCGAATGGGGCGTTTTAACCCAGCGAGCGAATGGGGCGTTTTAACCCAGCGAGCGAATGGGGCGTTTTAACCCAGCGAATGGGACGCTTTAACCCAGCGAGCGAATGGGTTGTTTTAACCCAGCGAATGGGATGTTTTAACCCAGCGAATGGGACGCTTTAACCCAGCGAGCGAATGGGTTGTTTTAACCCAGCGAGCGAATGGGTTGTTTTAACCCAGCGAGCGAATGGGTTGTTTTAACCCAGCGAGCGAATGGGACGTTTTAACCCAGCGAGCGAATGGGGCGTTTTAACCCAGCGAGCGAATGGGGCGTTTTAACCCAGCGAGCGAATGGGGCGTTTTAACCCAGCGAGCGAATGGGGCGTTTTAACCCAGCGAGCGAATGGGGCGTTTTAACCCAGCGAGCGAATGGGGCGTTTTAACCCAGCGAGCGAATGGGGCGTTTTAACCCAGCGAGCGAATGGGGCGTTTTAACCCAGCGAGCGAATGGGGCGTTTTAACCCAGCGAGCGAATGGGGCGTTTTAACCCAGCGAGCGAATGGGGCGTTTTAACCCAGCGAGCGAATGGGGCGTTTTAACCCAGCGAGCGAATGGGGCGTTTTAACCCAGCGAGCGAATGGGGCGTTTTAAACCCAGCGAGCGAATGGGGCGTTTTAACCCAGCGAGCGAATGGGGCGTTTTAACCCAGCGAGCGAATGGGGCGTTTTAACCCAGCGAGCGAATGGGGCGTTTTAAACCCAGCGAGCGAATGGGGCGTTTTAAACCCAGCGAGCGAATGGGGCGTTTTAACCCAGCGAGCGAATGGGGCGTTTTAACCCAGCGAGCGAATGGGGCGTTTTAACCCAGCGAGCGAATGGGGCGTTTTAACCCAGCGAGCGAATGGGGCGTTTTAACCCAGCGAGCGAATGGGGCGTTTTAACCCAGCGAGCGAATGGGGCGTTTTAACCCAGCGAGCGAATGGGGCGTTTTAACCCAGCGAGCGAATGGGGCGTTTTAACCCAGCGAGCGAATGGGGCGTTTTAACCCAGCGAGCGAATGGGGCGTTTTAACCCAGCGAGCGAATGGGGCGTTTTAACCCAGCGAGCGAATGGGGCGTTTTAACCCAGCGAGCGAATGGGGCGTTTTAACCCAGCGAGCGAATGGGGCGTTTTAACCCAGCGAATGGGACGCTTTAACCCAGCGAGCGAATGGGTTGTTTTAACCCAGCGAATGGGATGTTTTAACCCAGCGAATGGGACGCTTTAACCCAGCGAGCGAATGGGTTGTTTTAACCCAGCGAGCGAATGGGTTGTTTTAACCCAGCGAGCGAATGGGTTGTTTTAACCCAGCGAGCGAATGGGACGTTTTAACCCAGCGAGCGAATGGGTTGTTTTAACCCAGCGAGCGAATGGGTTGTTTTAACCCAGCGAGCGAATGGGGTGTTTTAACTCCGCGATCGAATGGGTTGTTTTAACCCAGCGAGCGAATGGGGTGCTTTAACCCAGCGATCGAATGGGTTGTTTTAACCCAGCGAGCGAATGGGGTGCTTTAACCCAGCGAGCGAATGGGTTGGTTTAACCCAGCGAGCGAATGGGTTGTTTTAACCCAGCGAGCGAATGGGGCGTTTTAAAACCCAGCGAGCGAATGGGGCGTTTTAACCCAGCGAGCGAATGGGGCGTTTTAACCCAGCGAGCGAATGGGGCGTTTTAACCCAGCGAGCGAATGGGGCGTTTTAACCCAGCGAGCGAATGAACCTTTTGATTATTATTGTTGTCTCTATAACTTTGTGTTTGATTTTTAATTTTCAACCTATTTGGGGTTCATTTTAAGCCAGAAACATAGTGATTTTAAACAATAGTTGAGTTAAAATAAAAACTACCCAGCATGCTGGGCAAACATTTAACCCGACCACTGGATTAAAACAACCCAATGGCTGGGTTTGTCCATTTTCAACCCAACTTGGGCTGTTTTTAACCCTGCATTTTTTAGAGTGTGTACTCTGCCTGGGCATAATTTTCATTCATGTCTTTAAAGCTGAAGTGTGCCATTTTTCTTCCCATTGTTAAAATAATTTGGTGAGACAGCTCACCGGTGAGATTTCCCAGAAAACCGTTTAAATTGTGACTGTGGCACATTCAGGTTTTGTGTGATTGTTTGAGTTGTTTGGGAAGCCTGTTTGAAAAGTTATTATTTTTGCAATTTTCTTTTGGTGGTGCTTGTGACGCAGAAATTACACACTTCAGCTTTAAAAAAGCGACAACAACAGACAAGCGAGCAATGAATTGAAAATGTAGGCCATACTAAGACTCTTACAGTGCTTTCACTTGCTTGTATATTGTTTCACACCACTGTTCAAAAGATTTCAGTGAAGACATTTATAATGTCAAAATAATGTTTTTCTTTTGAACTTTGATGAATAAAAAAAGAATGCTGAAAAAAAGTATTACAATCTCCACAAAATGATTTAGTAAGAACAGTTTTCAACATTGATGATAATCAGAAATGTTCCTAGAATGATTTCTGAAGGATCATGTGACACTGAAGACTGGAGTAATGATGCTTTGATCACAGGAATAAATTACATTTTGGAATATATTTGGTCAAATAAAATGAGCATTAGAGACTTCTTTCAAAAACACTTCAAAAAACTTTATTTGTTAGAAAAAAAGTCTTCTCTTTACTCCAAAAATGTGACTTTTCACCGCCGGTATTGTGCACCGCAAACGTTTTGGTCTTTTGACGTACTGATATATGGACATGCAAGGCAAATATTTTGATATTATCGACTGAAAACTTTCCCCATTTTGTTGATTCACAGAAGTGCTTTCTGTCAGTACAACGTTTAGTTGAAAGTAGTATAAAATAACTCTTCATTTATTTTCAGCACATTCGAGTACATCTCATTGTCGTCGTTAAGCACTATATAGGTCACTGGCTGCCCTGCTGTCTAGATAGTGGGATCATTATCAGACATTAAAAAAAGCATATCCTAAACTCTAGTTTGCATGCGTGAAAATTCAGATTAATATCCACATATCATATATAATATATATATCTGCTGTTTATTCTAGAAACATACTGTAGGTTTAATTGGGTTATGGCAGTCAAATCAACATGTTTTCATAATATATAATTGGATTATTAGCCAGTTTTGCATGTAAACATGGTATCATAGCGTACAGTGACACTGGATTCATCAGTTCTCCCCTCTCTCTCTCGTTCTGTCTGTCTGATTAGTATTTTCTGGCTGTCGTCCTCTCTTGTAATACTTCTTATGAGGCCTGAGAATCAGTGAGAAACTCTTTCATCTCTCCGCCTGTTGCCCACACATGCTTTCTTCTTCCTACAATCTCTTTCTTCTTTACACCCTCAATAACCTTTCATACATCTCCCTTCACACGCTCTTCTCCTTCTCCCACTCTCTCCATCTGTCTGAAATGAATCAGTATTTCCCATGGAAACTGTAATTCAGCTCTGAAATGCATTGGATGTGTACGTCATGAGATCGTATCAATAATTCAGAGATGCATTGGCAGGCCAGCGTAAACTGCAGGCATTTCTGTTTTTTTTTTTTTTTCATTGCTCATTTCAGTTTTCAGACCACCTGGTGACCTCATCTCAAGATATTTGACAGAAAACTTGCCCTTTGCATGTGTGTGTGTCTTAAAGGGGTCCTTTAATGCCCCTTTCAGAAGATGTAATATCAGTCTCTGGTGTCTCCAGAATGTGTTTGAAGTTTCAGCTCAAAATCCCACACAGATCATTTATTATATAGCTTGTCAAATTTGCCCCTATTTGGCTTTGAGCAAAAACACGCCGTTTTTGTGTGTGTGCCTTTAAATGCAAATGAGCTGATGTTCCCGCCCCCTTTCCAGAAGAGGGCGGAGCTTTAACAGCTCAAAAACAACAAAGCTGGAGAATCTCACGCAGCCAAAATGAGGAAAGTGTTCAAACTGATGGAGAGACTCAGGAAGAAGTTCCAACTTTTAGACGTTTCTGAACGGTTAGTGGATAAATTGATGTAGTTGCTGTGGAGTTGATCAACTCATCACTAGCATGTGTCGTCACGTTCATCTTTTTTCCTTGAATCGACCCTCGTTTGTGGCGTAAAATGACGGCATCAACAACACTCGACTACAACAACTCTTCCTCTTCTCTAAAGCAGCCCAACATGGCCCCGCCCCCTTTGTTGTGTGTCCTCGGGGCGGGGTTTATGTAAATTTGGGGGTTTGTGATGTCACCAACCTGGGAAGAAGCTCGTTGTAGCCGTTAAAAAGAGATTTCTGTAAAAGAAAATATCTCCCTTCGCATTGAACTTTGAGCGTCGTAACTTTGCAGATGCTGTTTCTGCTCAAACAGCAACTAACTGAAGTAAAAAAAAGTGAACTCCTAATCAAGGAGCCCTTTCAGTTGGTTTAAAACCAGTGAGTTTGTACCATGAATACAAAGCTGCAGTAATATGATTCGGACTCCATCTTAGAGACTACTTAAGTTTGAAATGTTATTCAATACCTGCGATTGTCAATCATACCATTAACATTCACTGTATGATCCAGAACTCATCGATTCACATTCACAAAACAGGTTTGAGTGGAAATGGCCTTTGACTGACTATTATGCATAATGGCGTCCAGCTAAGTGAATAACTGTGTTCATTTGTGTATATGACGGTTGAACTGATTAGTGTGCATCATGAGGATTGAATTACAGTAATGCTGTTTGTGTTCGTTCACAGGGTTATAAGATGATTTAAGGCCAGTGTAATGTTGTCTAAATGGACCTACAGTAAAGGAAGGTCATGTGTTGTGATGTTTTTTTTGTTTATTTTCTATTCTGGAATGATTTGTAATTTTCACCCACGCTCTGAAGGGCTTCACTTTATCACTATAAGACTCTGAGGTCCTGTGAGACATAATGTTTATTTAATAAGTGTGTGATGTAGAGCTTTATGTGTGAACCCAAGAGAGTTGAGTGAATCTTATGAAACCTGCCCAGAACATGTCCAGGTCATAGTTCACCTCAGAATGAATAGTTAAGTACATAGAGTATATATCAGCATCATTACTTCAGTCTTTAGTGTCACATGATCCTTCAGAAATCACTCTCTCTCTCTCTCTCTCTCTCTCTCTCATATATATATATATATATATATATATATATATATACAGTACTGTGCAAAAGTTTTAGGCAGGTGTGAAAAAATGCTGTAAAGTAAGAATGCTTTCAAAAATAAACTTGGTAATAGATTATATTTATCAATTAACAAAATGCAAAGTGAGTGAACAGAAGAAAAATCTAAATCAAATCCATATTTGGTGTGACCACCCTTTACCTTCAAAACAGCATCAATTCTTCAAGGTACACTTGCACAAAGTCAGGGATTTTGTAGGCATATAGTTAGGTGTATGATTAAACAATTATACCAAACAGGTGCTAATGATCATCAATTCAATATGTAGGTTGAAACACAATCATTAACTGAAACAGAAACAGCTGTGTAGGAGGAATAAAACTGGGTGAGGAACAGCCAAACTCAGCTAACAAGGTGAGGTTGCTGAAGACAGTTTACTGTCAAAAGTCATACACCATGGCAAGACTGAGCACAGCAACAAGACACAAGGTAGTTATACTGCATCAGCAAGGTCTCTCCCAGGCAGAAATTTCAAGGCAGACAGGGGTTTCCAGATGTGCTGTCCAAGCTCTTTTGAAGAAGCACAAAGAAACAGGCAACGTTGAGGACCGTAGACGCAGTGGTCGGCCAAGGAAACTTACTGCAGCAGATGAAAGACACATCATGCTTACTTCCCTTCGCAATCGGAAGATGTCGAGCAGTGCCATTAGCTCACAATTGGCAGAAAACAGTGGGACCCTGGTACACCCATCTACTGTCCGGAGAAGTCTGGTCAGAAGTGGCCTTCATGGAAGACTTGCGGCCAAAAAGCCATACCTCCGACGTGGAAACAAGGCCAAGCGACTCAACTATGCACGAAAACACAGGAACTGGGGTGCAGAAAAATGGCAGCAGGTGCTCTGGACTGATGAGTCAAAATTTGAAATATTTGGCTGTAGCAGAAGGCAGTTTGTTCGCCGAAGGGCTGGAGAGCGGTACACGAATGAGTGTCTGCAGGCAACAGTGAAGCATGGTGGAGGTTCCTTGCAAGTTTGGGGCTGCATTTCTGCAAATGGAGTTGGGGATTTGGTCAGAATTAATGGTATCCTCAATGCTGAGAAGTACAGGCAGATACTTATCCATCATGCAATACCATCAGGGAGGCATCTGATTGGCCCCAAATTTATTCTGCAGCATGACAACGACCCCAAACATACAGCGAAAGTCATTAAGAACTATCTTCAGTGTAAAGAAGAACAAGGAGTCCTGGAAGTGATGGTATGGCCCCCACAGAGCCCTGATCTCAACATCATCGAGTCTGTCTGGGATTACATGAAGAGAGAGAAGCAACTGAGGCTGCCTAAATCCACAGAGGAACTGTGGTTAGTTCTCCCAAGATGTTTGGGCCAACCTACCTGCCGAGTTCCTTCAAAAACTGTGTGCAAGTGTACCTAGAAGAATTGATGCTGTTTTGAAGGCAAAGGGTGGTCACACCAAATATTGATTTGATGTAGATTTTTCTTCTGTTCACTCACTTTGCATTTTGTTAATTGATAAATATAAACTATTAACATGTCTATTTTTGAAAGCATTCTTACTTTACAGCATTTTTTCACACCTGCCTAAAACTTTTGCACAGTACTGTGTATATATATATATATATATATATATAATGTATATGTTTTTATATATATATATATATATAATATATATATATATATATATATATATATATACACATATATATATATATATAATGTATATGTTATATATATATGTATATGTATATATATATATATATATATGTATATATATATATATATATATATATATATATACACATATATATATATATATATATGTGTGTGTACGTGTGTGTATTTAAATATTCTAATGAGATTCTAATGAGAAAAACTAAAATAAAAATAAAACATGAACATTATATTTAATGATTATTTGAGTCAAGTGTGTTTAATTGTCATGACAGTAAGTTCACAATGCAGTTTTAATTGTCCTAAAAATAGACTTTATTTCATTCATGGAAAGGACAAGTTCTCAAGTTTTTCTTTTGATGTTGAGGTAAATTAAGGCATGGACATGTTTTAGTGAGATTTACCCAATTATACGGATATAGGTGTAGAAAGGGTTCATCCGCTCCCTGAAGGTCTCAGATTAGCCGTGTTAATGGAGGGACTTGGCTCAGGGCTGCAGGTGTGTGTTTGTGTATCACACACTGAAGGAGATAAATCCTATTAAGTAGAGGAGAGGAAAGTAGGTCTGTAGGAACTGAGTGTGTGTGTGTTTGAGAGAGAGAGAGAGAGAGAGTGGGGGAGCTAATAAGATACATTGGACCACATCAGCACATGCTATTTTTGGCCTCTTTTAGGGGTGTTTGAAGGCGAGCTTCACTATTACTATCGCTCATATTTAGTGTGAGGGATTTGAACAAAATCCTGACACTAAGTACTAAACTTTGGAACGTAGCTTGTTCCACATCATTTGCGTTACACACGTGAATGAATTCTCAAGTCATGATTGATGCACGTGCCTGTAAATGCTTAATGTGTGCAGCGTTACAGAAACCAGGCAGATGATTTCACACAGACAGATGCGCGTCTGATTTCTGATCTTTGGCCTCATAGTAATGATGGTCATTAGCAGAGAGAGGTATAATATTGAAGATTGAAAGTCACCTCTATCGACTGACTCATACTGTACGACAGGACAGAACTAGTGTAACCGTAGGAATTAAACGATTAGTTTTAGCTTATCAAACAGATTGGATGTGCACCTTTCAGAGCTGTTGTAAAATGAAAATGCACCTTTATAGTAAACCTGCATATATGGATGGATGGATGGATGGATGAGTGGGTAGTTGGGTAGACAGGCAGACGGATGTATGTATGGATGGATGGATAGGTTGTTGGGTAGACGGATGGATAGGTGGGTAGTTGGGTAGATGGATGGATGGATGGATAGGTGGGTAGTTGGGTAGACAGATGGATAGGTGGGTAGATGGATGGATGGATGGATAGGTGGGTAGTTGGGTAGACGGAAGTATGGATGGATGGATGGATGGGTGGGTATTTGGGTAGATGGAAGTGTGGATGGATGGATGGATGGATGGATGGATGGATGGATGGGTGGTTGGGTAGACAGAGAGATTGATTGATGGATGGGTGGGTAGTTGGGTAGACAGAGATGGATGGATAGGTGGGTAGTTGACTGATGTATGGATGGATGGATGGGTGGGTAGTTGGGTAGACAGACATATGTATGTATGTATGGGTAGTTGGGTAGACAGAGAGATTGATGGATGGATAGGTGGGTAGTTGGGTGGGTGGATGGATGGATGGATGGGTAGTTGGGTAGACAGAGATTGATGGATGGATAGGTGGGTAGTTGGGTAGACTGATGTATGGATGGATGGATGGGTGATTGGGTAGACAGAGAGATTGATGGATGGATGGATGGGTGGGTAGTTGGGTAGATAGACAAATGTATGTAAGTATGGGTAATTGGGTAGACAGAGATTGATGGATGGATAGGTGGGTAGTTGGGTAGATGGATGGATGGGTAGTTGGGTAGACAGACAGATGGATGGACGGATGGACGGACAGATAGGTGGGTAGTTGGGTAGACAGACAGATAGGTGGGTGGATGGACACTGGACAGTTGGGTAGATGGATGGGTAGATGGATGGATGGACACTGGACTGTTGGATGGATGGATGGATGGATGGATGGATGGATGGACACTGGACTGTTGGATGGATGGATGGATGGATGGATGGATGGATGGATGGATGGACACTGGACTGTTGGATTGTTGGATGGATGGATGGATGGATGGACACTGGACTGTTGGATGGAGGGTTGGATGGATGGATGGATGGATGGACACTGGACTGTTGGATGGAGGGTTGGATGGATGGATGGATGGATGGACACTGGACTGTTGGATGGATGGATGGATGGATGGATGGATGGATGGATGGACACTGGACTGTTGGATGGAGGGTTGGATGGATGGATGGATGGATGGATGGACACTGGACTGTTGGATGGAGGGTTGGATGGATGGATGGATGGATGGATGGATGGATGGACACTGGACTGTTGGATGGATGGATGGATGGATGGACACTGGACTGTTGGATGGATGGATGGATGGATGGATGGACACTGGACTGTTGGATGGATGGATGGATGGATGGATGGACACTGGACTGTTGGATGGTGGGTTGGATGGATGGATGGACACTGGACTGTTGGATGGATGGATGGATGGACACTGGACTGTTGGATGGATGGATGGATGGATGGATGGACACTGGACTGTTGGATGGTGGGTTGGATGGATGGATGGACACTGGACTGTTGGATGGATGGATGGATGGATGGATGGACACTGGACTGTTGGATGGATGGATGGATGGATGGACACTGGACTGTTGGATGGATGGATGGATGGATGGACACTGGACTGTTGGATGGATGGATGGATGGATGGATGGATGGACACTGGACTGTTGGATGGTGGGTTGGATGGATGGATGGACACTGGACTGTTGGATGGATGGATGGATGGATGGATGGACACTGGACTGTTGGATGGATGGATGGATGGATGGACACTGGACTGTTGGATGGATGGATGGATGGATGGACACTGGACTGTTGGATGGATGGATGGACACTGGACTGATGGATGGATGGATGGATGGACACTGGACTGTTGGATGGATGGATGGATGGATGGGTAGGCAGACGGACGGATGGATAGATAGATTAGTAGAGTTTGTTACATTAAACATGACTATTCTACTGCTCGTACCTGTGGTTAGGAACTGAAATATTGCTAAACCTAAATATGAAACTTTTGTTGATGTTCTGTGTGAAATTCATCCTGCACCATATTGTGCTTATCTTCAAAAAATGTAAAAATAGAAGTTTTAAAAATAGTTTCAGCAGTAGTGGGAGGTGTCTGTGTAAACGCACAGAGGACAATATCTGATTTCTCCGTAGGCTTCTGGAATCGTGTTTTTGGCATCTCTGTTTTCATGGAGAATATGACACACGTCTGCTGTTGATCAATCTTTTCTGAATATATTTCAGGAATGACGACAAGTCTCGGCCTGTTAACCATCACGAGACCTCGACCATCCCACACGCACACTTTCATTACCCTACATTTGTTTGTTTACTGTAAAACAAGACTTTAGACGAGAGTCTATGTCAGTGTATAAAGGAAAGTATATATTTTAGCAACTGTCACCATTTCTTATCAGTTTCACATGTGATATGCTGGTCAGTTTTTATGCATGCCTTCAATAATTATGCATATTCTAACATGGAGTCCATGTTAATACTAATACATTTCTTCTTCTTTTAACTTTCCTTTTCGATATACAGATTTGCTACTGTGTTGGATCTCCACTTGATGTTGAATGTAAAATGTGGCTCATGCAGTGTCACTAATGTTGAACTGGTTAAGTCAGGTGTTAAACTCCTCCCACACTACCTGTAGAGGCCTGTCCTGTTCACAGAAGACTTTTGACATTCAGTAGCCTCCTTCATACTTGTACTCTGTCAAAGTGACGGGTGCGCCTTTGGACAGAAACCAGTGTGAATTATTTTAAGTGTGCGAGAAAGTGAATGAGTGACAGACTGAAAGAGAAGGAGGGGGAGAGAGAGAGAGATGGCATTCATTCAGATTGCCTGTCTCTATGGCTACAGCTTTCACCTCTCTATGCTCAATAGAACAGCTTTCTTATAATTCAGGGCAAATGTATTCATCAGTCAGTCCATATAAATGTGCTAAATCCATGCGGATCAGTTTGATCAGAAGGAGCTTTGCTGGGTTGTTACGTCTGTTAGGTCTGACCCATGATCTGAGAAACCCAAGAAGTACCCTAACACTGGACTGTTACGTCTGACCCAGGATCTGAGTAACACAAAAACTACCTAAACTCTGGGTTGTTGCGTCGACCCAGGATCTGGGTAACATAAAAACTACCCAACACTGGGTTGTTAAATCTGACCCAGGATCTGGGTAACACAAAAACTACCCAACACTGGGTTGTTGCGTCGACCCAGGATCTGGGTAAAACAAAAACTACCCAACACTGGGTTGTTAAATCTGACCCAGGATCTGGGTAACACAAAAACTACCCAACACTGGACTGTTACGTCTGACCCAGGATCTGAGTAACACAAAAACTACCTAAACTCTGGGTTGTTGCGTCGACCCAGGATCTGGGTAACATAAAAACTACCCAACACTGGGTTGTTAAATCTGACCCAGGATCTGGGTAACACAAAAACTACCCAACACTGGGTTGTTGCGTCGACCCAGGATCTGGGTAAAACAAAAACTACCCAACACTGGGTTATTAAATCTGACCCAGGATCTGGGTAACATAAAAACTACCCAACACTGGGTTGTTAAATCTGACCCAGGATCTGGGTAACACAAAAACTACCCAACACTGGGTTGTTGCGTCGACCCAGGATCTGGGTAAAACAAAAACTACCCAACACTGGGTTATTAAATCTGACCCAGGATCTGGTAACATAAAAACTACCCAACACTGGGTTATTAAATCTGACCCAGGATCTGGTAACACAAAAACTACCCAACACTGGGTTGTTACGTCGACCCATGATCACCCAGGATCTGGGTAACACAAAAACTACCCAACACTGGGTTGTTACGTCGACCCATGATCACCCAGGATCTGGGTAACACAAAAACTACCCAACACTGGGTTGTTACGTCGACCCAGGATCTGGGTAACATAAAAACTACCCAACACTGGGTTGTTACGTCGACCCATGATCACCCAGGATCTGGGTAACACAAAAACTACCCAACACTGGGTTGTTACGTCGACCCAGGATCACCCAGGATCTGAGTAACACAAAAACTACCCAACACTGGGTTGTTACGTCGACCCAGGATCTGGGTAACATAAAAACTACCCAACACTGGGTTGTTACGTCGACCCATGATCACCCAGGATCTGGGTAACACAAAAACTACCCAACACTGGGTTGTTACGTCGACCCAGGATCACCCAGGATCTGGGTAACACAAAAACTACCCAACACTGGGTTGTTACGTCGACCCAGGATCTGGGTAACATAAAAACTACCCAACACTGGGTTGTTACGTCGACCCATGATCACCCAGGATCTGGGTAACACAAAAACTACCCAACACTGGGTTTTTACATCTGACCCAGGATCACCCAGAATATAGGTAACACAAACTACCCAAACACTGGGTTGTTATGACTGACACAGTTTTTTTTTCCCCCAGTGAAATAGACAAAAGTCTGATTTTGTCTTCAAGAAAGTAAATGGTGCTCATTTTGATTTCATATTGTCAGGAAAATAGTCAGCTGTCTGGAAAATCTAAGGACTGTGGTCAGATCGTCATGCAGCCAGCTAATATTAGCACAGATCCTGCTCTGTTGACAGTAGAGACGGTTTCTGTGACGCTGTTTAATTAGACTGTGATTCTGCCTGTAAACATGCAGAATAGATACCTGGGGAACACTGATTCCCAAGAGGGATCATTACGGCTGTTGCAATGTCTTATTCTTTCCACCGTGACTGTTACATGAAGTGCTTGTGGGCTTCTGTTGTTATAGTGAACCAAACTCACTGTCAGGTGGATGTCCCGGTGCAATTAAAACGCATCTGTGTGAATCTCACGAACCCTGTCAACATACATTTTCCTATTGTGTTTCTCAAACATACTGTGCATAGAAATTTGGAAAATAAAAAGTGCAGCAGATTGTGGTATTTAGCGAGGCCTTTAATGTGAAGGTAACAGAGCTGGTGATAAAGGTGTGTGAAGGTGTCTGTTTAAATGGCCCTGACGGCACAGATGGTTTTCCGTGAATTAGCTGAGATGGCCTGTAATACTCCTGCAGTGCTGAAGGATGAGTATATTTTTGGAGAGAGAAAGTCCAGGGAGAAAATGAGTGAAGGAGAGAGGGTTGATCTTGAGGAACCAGAGCAGGGTTATTCTGTAAGGATCAGCACAGGCTGTTTTGTGTGTATGTGTATGTGCATATCTCATGAATATTAATGAGGTCAAGTTGGTCAAC
>CM074296.1:3032448-3044948 GCA_037194245.1 Opsariichthys bidens
AGTCATCACCAGGACTCTAAACCAGAACTTGGACAGAGGTCCGTGGTTACTTTCAGCTACATTGAGAAGCCCCACATCAAAACTGTGGAGAGTCCTTGTAACAGTCCCAGTGGAATAAAGGACACAGCAGCTTGTTCACGGAAGAGGTGTAGTGATACAAAGCGGTCTAGACCTGCTGAATCTTCCTGCAATAATAGTCCATTTCACCAGCACATGGGTTATCCAGGATTTTGTTCCTCTACTTTGGATCCCATTGGTCAAGCTGCAACACAGCGAGCCCTGGAGGAGTTTGGCTCTCCCCAATTGAGGTGTAAGTTTTCTCGTGGCCCAGACTGGAGTCCGGAGTTTCACCAACGGCAGAGGGCGCGGTGCCAGTCTTGGGCAGGTTCACCAGTGCCAAACTGCAGTGCCTATCGCAATGATCCTGACCCAAGCAGGGTAGAAGCTGCATGTGGTGTCCCCAAAAGCCCAGCATCAGATGCTCTCTCATCCCACACAGGGCATAACAACCAGCAGAAATCCACCTCCAGGTCCAAAGGATGCCCCAATCAGAGCCTCCCTTTAAAGCAAGACACTTCCGCTCCAGTCAGTCAAAGTTGGGGAAGCCGGGTTGAAGACGGGCCTCTGTCAGTACAAAAAAACAGCCTCACAAACACACCCACTCATGGTTTGAACCAGCTGAGTGGAAGCAATAACTCCTCAGCCCTGAAAAGTCCTGAAGTTGCCCGCAAGATTGCAGAAGAGGCCACTAAGGTGTCAACGATTTTCAACGAGGTCCGCAGTTCTTCTCCGCCCATTGTTTTCAGAGGTTCATCTAATTTAAGCAGCACAAACTATGGGTATCCTTCTAGAGAAATTCAGCATGAGACCTTACCACAGAGTCCAGTGCAGCATTTGGCTGTTAAGATGAACATACCTGTGCATGAAGACCATCCTACAACAAATGGGGTTCCTCCGCACCTGCATGAAGCTACAGCTACTAAGAGCTCAGATGTAAGAGATGACCTGGCCAATCACTCATTCTGCTCTGTACCAGTGGGAGCACCTGATTCTCCAGCCCTCCCGTCTCGTCTTCTTCGTCCAAGTCTGTCCAGTGCAGACATGTGTTCTCCACTCCGAGATCCTCGTCAGCTTAGAGCTGACCTGCCAGTCTCTAACAGCCCCACTTTACACCGTCACAAGCCTCCACAGTACACTGGAGAGGAGTGGACTTCCGGGGAACCCTGGTTCCTGGACGAGGACGACTGGGATGACCATGTCATTGCAGAAAGCGTGGAGATCTCCAGGCGGTTGTTTATCGGTCAGAGTGTGGATGATTCGCCAGTCAGCTGGACATCTAGACAGCAGTGGAAAGAGCAGGCAAAGAAAGAGGAAGTGAAGTTCAGTTTGACAGAAAAACTTGAAGGAACTTGCAAGAGCAGCAGTCCAGTGTACAGAAAAAGTGATAGGGTTGAGGTCACAGAACGAGGAGAGGAGAATGTTAGCAATTCAGTATGTGGAGCAAACCACAGCCCAGGGGAAAGAGTAGAGGAGATGACCAGGATAACGCAGCAACAGAGACAGGCAGAATGGAGGAGAAGGCAAGCTTTGCTTCTAGGGCCAGTGGTATTAGAAGAGGGAGATGGGGAGAGAGGGGATGATGAACAGGGGTTTGGAGAACACCAGGCTTTGGCTGGGTCATCCCCAAGCTCCAGTGGAGTAACGGGAAGCCTAGGAGACAGAGATTGCATCTCACCTGAGTCCAGCCAGAATAGCAACCACTCGGATCACCCATCATCAGGAATACAGGTGAGACATTGTTCATAAAACCATTTTTGTTGACAAATCCGATGATTGTTATAATGGTTTAAGAACAATTTAAAGTTCCTTCCTAATGAATGAAGCCCATTGTTTAAAAGTACATTGAGTTTATTGTAAGCTAGTGTGTTTATTTTGTGTGGGTGTTGCAGTCGGATGGCGGTTCTTTGGTGCCAGGTCCATCTCTGCACTGTCAGAAAATTGCTCGTGCCAAGTGGGAGTTTCTGTTTGGCACTCCAGTAGAAAACACTGCCAGCGAACGAGAGAAGAGTGAGTAGCCGGTTGACCTCTTTAATATCACTTTTAATGATCTGTCAAAAAGAAGAAGCTATTAAGTGTTGTTTTTTATGAGTATTTGAAGGCAGAAGTACATTTAGTTCATTTCAAGTGTTTGAGTTACTCACTCATTGAGTGTTCTCATATGAAAGTGGGATAACACTGCAATATCATTGAGCTGAAATACAGTCATCAGCAAAACATTAGCCGTGTTTCCACAGTCAGGGCCAAAAGCGAGCATGTTTCCACTGCCACTTCTGGGGCTTGATCGGGCCACATCAGAGCTTCCTCAGGGCCAATGGGCAAGGTTTTTTGGCCCACCAAATACCATGGTCCAAAGCCGGCCAACTGGTCCCTGAGAAGAAGTCATGAACAAAGGCGAACTGAGTTTATCTCAGTCAGGAGAGGGTCAGCACCGCTGCTCATTTCCCATGTTCTTATATCAGGCTACCAGCTAACTTCAACATTTATGACATTTAGAAAAAAAAAAAAGCTCAAAACTCAGTTTCAGACACCAAAGTGTTTGAAATAACTTAAGATTGTGATCCGATGGGGATTCTGATCACCGTATGAGGCAGAAATATATTTATATGCAATGTTAAAGGTTACTGCTTGAATAATGTTGACAAAATATAATTTTAATTCTGTATTTCTTTGGTTTCGTGTTTTATCTGTCTCTTCTCTGTGCCTTTGTAGGTAACCCAGTAATGTCATAAATAACATATACTCCGGTTAACTTGTATAACTTCTAACTCCTGTTTTCTGCTCGTGAGCTCCCTCTGTTGCCCTGGCTGAAGGGATAACGGTATAGTAAAACGGGAGAGACCACTCAAACCTCCTCAGATTGCATAATTTCGTGTAAAATTAATAAAAAATGCTCACTCTTTCTAAAGAAATGTGACAAACATATGATGGTTATCAATATTTTACTAAATGTGTAAGCCTTTGGACTTAAAAGCCTTAATGGAGTTGTTTTGTGCATTCTTGTGATTGCAAATATGTAGAAGGGAATAGGTTTGTGTTCTCTTTTTATGTGAAACGGCTGATTCAGCATGATTGACGTCTACTTCTGACACAAATTAATAAATTACTGTCACTGTGGAAAACATTGTTCAAATATCGATTCTGGAATCTTAAGTCTTTATGTAAAGACCAAACGTTTGCCTCCGTTGTGCTCATTTTACGATCGAGCTAGTTTTCAGTCAGTTGGTGAAATGGTGGGGTTGGGAGACGTCATTCTCGGGGCCCGATACTGGCCCGATAGTGGAAACGCAACTTGATTTTGGCCTCGGTGTTTGAGGTCCGAGGCTATTGGCCTCGCACCGAATGTTGTTAGCCCTGGCTCGCACTGGCCCGACAGTGGAAACGCAACTTGATTTTGGCCTCGGTGTTTGAGGTCCGAGGCTATTGGCCTCGCCCCGGACGTTGTTAGCTCTGGCTCGCACTGGCCCGACAGTGGAAACGCAACTTGATTTTGGCCTCGGTGTTTGAGGTCCGAGGCTATTGGCCTCGCACCGAACGTTGTTAGCCCTGGCTAGCACTGGCCCGACAGTGGAAAAGCGGCTATTGTCAGTGCAAATAGCGGCAACATTCGATTGATTTATTTCCATTCATCCTCCTAGATGTTCCAGAATCGTCCACAGCTCCACCAAGTGGTCACTCCACCCCAATCCCGCCCTGTTTTCTGCCACTTGAGGAGCTTGCTCTCAGAGCAAACCATGATGTTCAACATGTAGAGGTGGAGTTAGTGACTCCGCCCCCTGCCGCCCCAGGCACCTCCCCTAAAACTGGCATTATTCGGCGAACTTTAAAATACTCCGAGACCGATCTGGACGCCGTTCCGTTACGATGTTATCGGGAGACTGACATAGACGAAGTGCTGTTAGCAGAGCAAGAGGACGCTGACTCAGCGTTTGGAAGTAACCGAAGTGTCATGGGAACTTCCTGCGCTGGGAGCAGCCCTCTAGGAGAGATGCCGAATGAAAGAACAGATGGACAGGAGGATGAGGAGGAGGAAGAGGAGGAGGTTGCGAGCTGGGTCACTGTCAGGATGCAAGGCGATGTGAGGAGGTTGCTGGCCGATCAAGAGAGAGATGAAGAAGAAGAGTTTTACAGCATGATGCTAAAGAGGTGGGAACTGGGAAGGAGCAAACACATGCATACTGATTTATTCTTTCAAGAAACTGTTTAAATATTTAATGTGGTGCAGAATTTCAGAAATAACAAAGTCATCTTCTTTTTTTTTTTAGGCCCCGAGATCATTTCATTAACGACCACCCAGCGCTGAAATCTCCCATCCTGGTCCGTGGCCCTCGAAGGAGGTCGGGAGACAGTTTGGACACATTCAGCCGGCATTTTGAGAACATCATGGAGTCCCATCGTGCTAAGGGCACCTCCTACAGTAGTCTGGACAGTCTCGACCCTCTGACCTCTAGCACTCAAACAGTCCTGACCTTTGACCTCCCCACACTGACACCACAAGTGCAGGGTCAGATCTATCAGAGCGTGCGGCAAATTGTGGAGCTCAGCTTTGCTCCATTGGCACACATAGAGATGCCGAGCCTCTCGGAGTCTGTGCTGACCATAACGGGGGACACCGACGCCACACGGGCACCATCCAGTGAACGTCTCAGCAGTGGGTCCGACGATCGCAACGGGCAGAGCTGGCAGAGCAACCCAGCACTTTCAATGCCCAGGTTTGTGTCAATTTCACCCCTAAAGTGAGGACGTTTTAGGTAGGAAAACTCTTGTTGTAGACTATACTTTGTGGCAAATATGCATACCTGTCCTTCATACAGACAGGGTTGGATAAGTTACTTTTGAAATGTGTTTCACTACAGATTACAAAATACATGCTTTAAAAAGTCATTTGTAACGTATTTCGTTACATTACTCAAGTTTAGTAACTTAATCTAAATACTTTAGAATGCTTTGGAATACTAATAAGTGTGAAACAAACACAAAAAAGGTCATTTTTATCTCACAATTCTGACTTTTTCCCTCGGAATTGTGTGATATAAAGTTGCAATTGTGAGTTATAAAGTCAGAATTATAAGATATAAACTCGCAATATTGAGAAAAGTCAGAATAATGACATTTAACTCGCATCCTAAATTCACAATTGCAAGAAAAAAGGTAAATATTGCAAGTTTATATCTCCCAATTCTGACTTTATAACTTGCAGTTGTGAGTTTAAATCTCGCAATTCTGAGAAAAAGAAGTCAGATTTGTGAAATGCAAACTCACAATTGTGAGGGGAAAAACAAATTGTGAGAAAGTCACAGTGACGAGTGAATTATAAAATGACTCAGAAAACATGAAAACAGTGGAAAACATGAAACTGAACTCGTCTTTTTCAGACGGTCAGAGTCAGAGAATCCCCAATCGCTGTTTAAATGACATTAAAACTCAAAGTAATCACTTTGCTAATCTAAAACACTTTTCAGATGGAACTGTAATCTGATTACCACCCATTTAAAATGAAACACAGTTACTCAAATGTTGTACTTTAAATACGTAACTAAGTTACTTGTATTTCATTACTCCCCAGACCTGCATACAGATACATATGTTATTACTCATATACCCATAAAGTCTTAGCAATAGCTCAGTTTCTCCAGCAGATGGCGTTTGCAACCGACAGTCTCTTTTGAAGTGAAACATACTGTACTTTTATTTACTGTGACTTGGTGAATTTTGAGGAAAAGTTCCAAGAAATGTTCAAGTTACATTTCACCCCATAATCAAGAGAGAAAAAAAAAAATGCATAAAGATTTTTTTTAATGCCAACTCAAATTTGGTACATTTTTGGTAGTGGGACGGGGCACTTTAATATTGTGGTTTCTAAGCCTAAAGTAATTGCTAATATTTTATATGTTATATTTAGTCTATTTTATATACAGTATAGGGGTGAGTTGCTTGAGGTGGATTTTAAGCAATATTTCCTTCCTCTCTCCAAGTGTAGCTAATTTACTGTGTAATGATTCTGAATGACCTATTAGTCAGTTGGTTTAACCTTTTCCATCTGCTGCGCCCGTGCCTCAACCGCAGGCTGAGTTTAGACAGAAGTGTGTGTGTGTGTGTGTGTGTGTGTGTGTGTGTGTGAAGGACAGATAAAAGGCAAAGCCGACTGCTGGCAGAGCACTGAAGTAACTGCCGCATAGATCACCTTGAGACAAACATAGAAAACAGGAGGCTGGGAATAGTTTGAGAAATTTTCACAATCAGAATTTTGCTCCATAAATTCCCATTTACAGGATGTATATTGTGAGATCTTATATGTCCTGTCTCTCTATACTGTTTTTGTCTCATAAAATAGGCACCTGTTGTCAAATGTTAAGTGTATTTGGAGTCACAGTGCATCACTCCTGTAGTAGCTCAACTCAACCACTAGGTGGTGACAGTCTTTCATAAGTGCTATTTGTGAATGCGCAGAGCCATTAGAATGAAAAGCATCACTATACTATTGCTCATATTGATCAAACCCCTCACATTTGTTCAGAAAATATCATATTAAAAAAAAATCACCTAGTTGGAAATGGATTAGATGCAACAGGTTAGTAATCAAATATCCACCGCGTAATGGATTTGCATTGGTTAGCCAACCTGTGAAGTCGACCAATCAAATCCTCAGTCATATTATAATGAGTGAGCTCATTTGTTATGCTAATTAAAATAGTTTGCGTGTTGCTCATTCAGCGAACAGTGGCAGCATTGTGAAAGTGCTCAGACAATCTTTCAGCTCAGTGACACAGAAAAACCCTCTTTTTTTTCTTTGTTTTGATTTCATCCGATCTCCATGGGTAAGAACACAGAGAAAATAGTATAAGGTTCATCATCAAGCTGTTTGTGTGCGACTATACATCAATTATTTAAAATTTAGAGTCGATACGATTTTTTTAAAATTATTTTTGAAAGAAGTCTCTTATGCTCACCAAGTCTGAGTATGTATCAAAAAATACAGTGGAAATATTATTAAAACTGTTATATAATATATACTATAATTTATTCATGAGATCGAAGCTGAATTTTCAGCGTCATTACTCCAGTCTTCAGTCACGTGATCAATTTAATGTATCCCGGATTAATAAAAGTGTTAAAGTCCCCCTGTATTTTATCTCTTAAAACTCACCAAAATGACACATTTAAACAATTTATTTTCACTGGGGGAAAAAAAAACCTTTTCATGCCATAAAATAGCTTGAATGTAACTCGACACCTTTGCTTCATTAAGTATACGCAGATCTATGAATATGCTAATTAGCCCCGCCTCCACTCACTCGCATCTTTTTGAGGTCAACTCTGCACAATGCTATCGCTTTTTACAACTCCAGACACACAGCGGTAATTAATATGATTAGACTTTTGCTTGATTACGTTATCAAACAGCTAATAATGTGTTACAAACCATGTTCCCAGTATTCTAAAAACCGGTATCTTTACAAACGCTTTGAACAACTGAGAACGTCAGTGGAGAAAAGCATATAGTTCATCATAACATCGTAAAACACTTCACACACCAGATATAATGCTAAATCTATCCGATTTCTCATATGAACAGAAAATATAACCTGGATACTCCCCTGCTTCAGAGCGGTCACAGATAATGATATGCTAAAACCCGCCCACATACTGACGTCATTGGTTACAAGGGAGTTTGTGATGTCAGAAATTTTTTGAGACAATTGCAATTGACCTTTTCCTCAGAATTGCGTGATATAAAGTTGCAATTGCGAGTTATAAAGTCAGAATTATGAGATATAAACTCGCAATATCGAGAAAAGTCAGAATTATGAGATATAAACTCGCAATATTGAGAAAAGTCAGAATTATGAGATATAAACTCGCAATATTGAGAAAAGTCAGAATTATGATATAAACTGACAATATTGAGAAAAGTCAGAATTATGAGATATAAACTCACAATATTGAGAAAAGTCAGAATAATGACATTTAACTCACATACTAAATTCACAATTGCAAGAAAAAAAGTCAGTATTGCAAGTTCATATCTGCAAATTCTGACTTTATAACTTGCAGTTGTGAGTTTAAATCCCGCAATTCTGAGAAAAAGAAGTCAGAATTGTGAAATGCAAACTCACAATTGTGAGGGGAAAAAAACAAATTGTGAGAAAAAGTTGCAGTGACTTTTTTACAATTATAAAATGACTCACAAAACATGAAAACAGTGGAAAACACGAAACTGAACTCGTCTTTTTCAGACGGTCAGAGTCAGAGAATCACCAATCGCTGTTTAAATGACATTAAAACTCAAAGTAATCACTTTGGTAATCTAAAACACTTTTCAGATGTAACTGTAATCTGATTACCACCCATTTAAAATGAAACACAGTCACTCAAATGTTGTATTTTAAATGCGTTACTAAGTTACTTGTATTTCGTCACTCCCCAACCCTGATTATAATTACAATCCAAGTGATTGTAGAATGTGGTTGTTACACCTGTAAATAACTAATCTGTGTGTGCAAGATTAAACTCTCATTTGAAGCAGGAATTCATCTGCAGTCTGTTTATGACCAAAAGAGTGTTTCGTTCATGATTATTCTAAAGAGAGTCAGGATAAAGAAAACATTTAATAGTGCGAGTGGAGCGTGAGAGATGTTACATGCCACACTGAACTGAGAAGGTCATTAGGGAGCGTCAACAAACTTTCCAAAGAGAGAGAGAGAGAGCAGAGGGAAACTCATCGGGAAAGAAAAATCTGTGGGCTAAACGGGATCATTAGAATGCAGACATCCAACGACTAAACGACGGATTCATTCAGTCACAAACAGATTAAAGCATAGGCGGAGTTTCACTTTTGTGCTTGGGGGGGCACCTACCAGGCCAGCAGACCACGAGCTCAGATTTTTTTTATATCATATTTATATATGTATATATATATATATATATATTTTATATACATTCTACATATAAAATACATTTACAATGAACAATGACTTTATACAAAGAATAGCGAATAGAACAGACTCTTTATAGTTGCTGTTTTGTTTTGCATCTGCAGTGATAGGATTAACGCGGGGAGTTCAGAAGTGCGGAGAAAAAAAAGCGAGTGTGTTAGACGGGTGCGCTTGTTACACAGTCCCTCCAGAAAAACGCGGGATTTTTTTGTGATTGTTGCGGGCAAAAATCCTTGATTATGCGGCACGTTTTCTTAAAAAACGCGATAGAATATGCGGGATATTTTTGCAATTTTATGCGACGAAATTGCGGGAACTTGCAAAAACTGCGGTTTTTGATGCAAAAGAGGAAAAAAAAGGTGATCCCCCCCCCCAACACCCTGTTCTCACTAGACTCTACCTTCATGTAAAGAGGCAGGTTTACTAAATCACAGAATATTGAAGTTCTCGTTCTGTTTTATTTCAGACCTTAATCAACACATGCTCAAAATGACAAAACATTGAGTCAAACAAGTTCTGTCGCTTTACAAAAGGAATATTCAACTTCTGTAAAAATGAATAAATAAAATATAAAAAAATAAATGTGTGCTTCCTGTTTAACAGAGGTAGCTATACAAAACAGACATCTTCTGTTAAATGAAGTGCTTCCAGTGCACAAAGTGTAATCTCTTACCGCAGCGTAAATTATTTTACACACAACTAATATACAGCGTCATGTAACACTGGGAAACTGCTTCGCGCGGTCTTTTGAGCTTATTTTTGTTGGCAAATGAGAATGATTTGCGTCTTCTTCATGGTTTCACCGCGGGCTTTACAGATGACGTTCACGTCGCGTAATTACGTCACTTCATAAGGTTCCCATGGCAACAGAGGGAAAATAATGGCGCTTTACTTGTGTGAAGTAAACGCAACATTTTTCAACTTTCTGCTAAGATATATGAGACTTTTTTTGCAGCGAAAATACAGGGATTATGAAATCATAGCATATTTTTCTTGCTGAAATCGGCAATTTATGCGGCGAAAGTGCGGCATATTTGAAAAAATGTCACCCCCGCATAAATATGCGGACTTTGGATGATTATGCATGAAATCAAGCGATCGCATAATCGCGTTTTTCTGGAGGGACTGGTTACAGTGTGTTCTTCTTCGTTCCGATTAAAGTTCATAAACAGAGCCTCCCTTGACCTGTCATAGAACTACTTTCAAACATTACAATATCTTACCTAATGCAGAACCGGCGTTGTTCTCTGATGCGGCCTCGATTGCTGTGGTAGTATTAGCAGCAATAGTTGAAGTAGAATTAGAAAACTCCACACTTTTAGTAGTGGATTTATTAAAAAAACGACGAATGTCCATTTTGTTTATTCAGCGCGTAAAACAGAACGAGAAGAGCGTCCACTCACGTACCGCGATACTTTGAGATTCACAAATCGCGGGAGAATGTAATAAAGCTACAGTAATTAAAAATTAATTAGCCATATCTTACTCATTCTATACACAGAACTAATAAGATAAGACAAATAAAACGAGAAAATATGAATTCTGTAATAAAAAAAAAAATATTCAAAGCACAAGACAGGCATTAATTGGCTCTGGACTGGGGGGGCACTGCCCCCCCCAGACCCCCCCAAACTCCGCCTATGGATTAAAGCAGCAGGAAAGATGTCCACAAACACCTGAGGAGATATCTGAGCTGAGTCACTGGACGAACGGCGCAGGTGGAGAGCCAAAAGCTGAGCGTTAATACAAACATGGCTGAGGTCCAGAGAGTCACATCAGAGAGGCGTTTTGGCAGAGATGGTGTGAGAAAAAAAGCCCACTCCGTGTTTTGCTGGCATTGCTCTGCGCTGGAGGAGAGGAGCATCCTGACCCGCTGCCACGCGCTGTACAGGTACACGAGCGCTTCGGAAAGGATGCAGATCGTCACTGTACCGCTGTTTCCATCGGTCATTGTCCTAATGAGTTTAATTTAACCGTATTCAGCAGAAATGATGAGGGTTACAGAAACCGATAGCAACAGTGAGCAGACTCGCATACACTCAAAAAAAATAGTTTTATGTAATTTAATTACATAGCAATTTTCCATCCATTTGGATCACATAGTTTTAACATAAACAAACTAATAAACTTAATGCGATTCATATTTGTCAGTCATATGTAGATGAAATAGGTAAGATTTATGTAATGAATAGTGAGAGATTAAATGTCTTTTATCCAGTGGCGGTTCTACACGGAGGCCTAGGGAGGCCCGTGCCTCTGTAGAAATTTCCATGGCCACCCCTGTGGCCCCCCCCTGTGCTGACCAAAAAATAAAAATAAAAAATGAATTATGACTTTATTATGATTTTACACGCGAGCGCCAAAAGCGGAACTAACGTGACGGAACGTTCTACACGGGTAAATTAGAGCGGCGCCGGCCGCGTAAGTGACTCGTATCTCGTAAGTAACTGGTTGTTCCTGCACAATGTTGTGATGTTAACCACGTAACTTCATCTGTCTTGGCTGTTGCATTGCGATAACATACATTTGAGGAAAGTAATCAACAGGTTATTATTGCCCGTGTTAAGTAGAGAGGGATGGTTAGGCAACGAAATGTAATGCACGTTTTTTTCTTCCGATAGTTAACTTGAAACGAGGAAAGGACATAGCGTCCTTTTTTGTTAACAAAATCAATATTGTCAATATGGATCTAATGTTTCTTTTTTTAAAGTAAATTCTAGGCCTACATTTTTTGAAATACATGCAATACATGCAGATATGCTCTACCAATCAAAAGTTTGGAAACGGTACTATTTTGGTTGTTTTTGAAAGAAGTCTCTTCTGCTCACCAAGGCTGCATTTATGTTATTATAAATACAAAAAAGCTCTAAAATTGTGAGATATTATTAAAATGTAAAATAACTGTTTTTTATGTGAATATTTAGTAAAGTGAAATTTATATCCTGTGATCAAAGCTGAATTTATCATCATTACTCCAGTCTCCAGTGTCACATGATCCCTTACAAATCATTGATAATAATCATCAACATTAATAAACCTACCGTTTTTGCACCTGCACTCACTCTTGTACAAATGTTGTACAATGTTGTAATAAATGTTTATATGATTGTAAAGTAAAGAAGTTAATAATCTTTAAATATAATTTGTTACCATTTTTAATGTGCCCCTCTGGTTAAACACTGGCCCCCCCTTGGCCCCCCTAGTAAAAATTGTCTAGAACCGCCACTGCTTTTATCTTCAGTTGATTTCATCGACGGCTGTGAAGTCAGTCCTTCAGTGATTCTGCTTGTTAACAGCAGGCGTTCATCATTAATGCTCAATCTCATTAACTCTGACGCTGCCTCAATGGTACTTTAACTCAATAGTGCGCACACACATGACCACTAAACAGTGTTCATTAACCTGTGAACTATTACATAAATCTTACCTATTTACGTATGACTGACAAATATGAATCACTTTAAGTTTATTAGTTTGTTTATGTTAAAACTATGTCATCCAAATGGA
>CM074296.1:3049948-3082448 GCA_037194245.1 Opsariichthys bidens
CCTACCTATTACATCATCGCCACAGACCGATGGTATTTCGAAGGTGTTTACTAGCCAGAAAGTTTCCTCCCAAAACAAACTTCACTTTGGGCTAATTTTGTTTCAACTGCGTCACAACATTTTTTTCACTTTTGCTTGAAGTATATCGGGGCCTTAATGACATGCTTTATTTGGACTAATATGATTGTCTGTTTCTTAAAGCACGTTAAATCACATCCTTCTGGTGGTTGTAGTCCTTATGGTGCAACAATGCACAAGCGTTTCAAAATGTATGTTTAATGCCTGCGATTTATATTGCTGAACAAAACATGCAACTCGCTTCAAATAATGTTGGCCACTAATCTAAAAACCCATTTCAAATTCTCAAGAGATCCTATTAGCCTTCTGGCTTGGCCTACAAATTGACATCATGATTGAACAGTTCTGTGTGATCAGGAAAATTATTGCAAACAATAATTTTGACCCCTATCTCCGTTTGACAGAAATGTATTTAATGGAAGTCTATGGGGGCAACTATTGCGTTTAGCCCTTCAACAGGAAAAGGCAGAGAGACGGATGTCCAGAGGGAGCCGTGATCTGTCAATCACTGCTGCTGTCTGTCTACTTCAATTTCCTGCTCTAAGGATATTTAACATTGCCCCTGTGCCTTTGTTGAAGGGTTTAGGGCCGTCAGCGAACGCACAACGCCTAGACTCACTGTCGCCATGGTAACAGGTTTATGGTCCTGATGAGAACTAAGCGATTTCAGCTTTCCTCTGATGAAACTCTGCAGTACAGTCCACAATATCAGATTATGTATTCCAGACCCTTTCTACAGCTCCAGACATTCATATATTTGGAGCCTCAATCACACTCTCACAGCTTGAATGTCCCATGCTGACTTCAAGAGGTGTAACATGCTCAAAATGTCTGACTCTGACATCTCGTCTGAAAATAAGTTACAAACGTACAAACTTTTTTGAGGACCTTAAAATGCATAATGGGTCGAATCTGGGGAAGAAATGTCTCAGACATACATCACAAATCTGTTTTTGCTCCGTCATTATAGTGTATGGAATTTAGATTAATGTGAAAAAAGTCAATTTATGTAGTTTAACATAGGCAGCAACATAACTAAATAATTAAAGGTAATAATATAAATAATAAAAAAATAAAGGTGTTTGAATAATCAATTAATCGATCAATCAATTTGATCAATCAAAATCGATTAATCAAGATTAATTGCATCTATGTAATAGTGCCATCAAATCGATTAATCGAGATTAATCGCATTTATATATTAGTGCTGTCAATTTGATTAATCCAGATTAATTGCATCTATATATTAGTGCTGTCAAAACAATGAATCGAGATTAATCGCATCTATATAATAGTGCTGTCAAATCAATTAACCAAGATTAATCGCATCTATATATAGCAGTGGTGTCAAATCAATTAACCAAGATTAATCGCATCTATATATAGCAGTGGTGTCAAATCGATTGAGATTAATCGCATCTATATATATCAGTGCCGTCAAATCGATTGAGATTAATCGCATCTATATATCAGTGCCGTCAAATCGATTGAGATTAATCGCATCTATATATCAGTGCCGTCAAATCGATTGAGATTAATCACATCTATATATATCAGTGCCGTCAAATCGATTGAGATTAATCGCATCTATATATCAGTGCCGTCAAATCTATTGAGCTTAATCGCATCTATATATCAGTACCGTCAAATCGATTGAGATTAATTGCATCTATATATCAGTGCCGTCAAATCTATTGAGATTAATCGCATCTATATATCAGTACCGTCAAATTGATTGAGATTAATCGCATCTATGTATCAGTACCGTCAAATCGATTGAGATTAATCGCATCTATATATCACTGCCATCACATTTATTGAGATTAATCGCATCTATATATCAGTACCATCAAATCGATTGAGATTAATCGCATCTATATATCACTGCCATCACATTTATTGAGATTAATCGCATCTATATATCAGTGCCGTCAAATCTATTGAGATTAATCGCATCTATATATCAGTACCGTCAAATTGATTGAGATTAATCGCATCTATGTATCAGTACCGTCAAATCGATTGAGATTAATCGCATCTATATATCACTGCCATCACATTTATTGAGATTAATCGCATCTATATATCAGTACCATCAAATAGATTGAGATTAATCGCATCTATACATCAGTGCCATCAAATTTATTGAGATTAATCGCATCTATATATCAGTGCCGTCAAATCTATTGAGATTAATCGCATCTATATATCAGTACCGTCAAATTGATTGAGATTAATCGCATCTATGTATCAGTACCGTCAAATCGATTGAGATTAATCGCATCTATATATCACTGCCATCACATTTATTGAGATTAATCGCATCTATATATCAGTACCATCAAATAGATTGAGATTAATCGCATCTATATATCAGTGTCATCAAATTTATTGAGATTAATCGCATCTATGTATCAGTACCGTCAAATCGATTGAGATGAATCGCATCTATATATCAGTGCCGTCAAATCGATTGAGATTAATCGCATCTATATATATCAGTGCCATCAAATCGATTGAGATTAATCGCATCTATATATCAGTGTCATCAAATCGATTGAGATTAATCGCATCTATATATCAGTGCCGTCAAATCGATTGAGATTAATCACATCTATATATATCAGTACCATCAAATCGATTGAGATTAATCGCATCTATATAAATCAGTGCCGTCAAATCGATTGAGATGAATCGCATCTATATATCAGTGCCGTCAAATCGATTGAGATTAATCGCATCTATATATATCAGTGCCATCAAATCGATTGAGATTAATCGCATCTATATATCAGTGTCATCAAATCGATTGAGATTAATCGCATCTATATATCAGTGCCGTCAAATCGATTGAGATTAATCACATCTATATAGCAGTGCCGTCAAATCGATTGAGATTAATCGCATCTATATAAATCAGTGCCGTCAAATCGATTGAGATGAATCGCATCTATATATCAGTGCCGTCAAATCGATTGAGATGAATCGCATCTATATATCAGTGCCGTCAAATCGAATGAGATTAATCGCATCTATATATATCAGTGCAGTCAAATCGATTGAGATGAATCGCATGTATATATCAGTACCGTCAAATCGATTGAGATGAATCGCATCTATATATCAGTGCCGTCAAATCGATTGAGATTAATCGCATCTATATATATCAGTGCCGTCAAATCGATTGAGATTAATCGCATCTATATATCAGTGCCGTCAAATCAATTGAGATTAATCGCATCTATATATCAGTACCGTCAAATCGATTGAGATTAATCGCATCTATATATCAGTGCCATCAAATCGATTGAGATTAATCGCATCTATATATCAGTGCCGTCAAATCGATTGAGTTTAATCGCATCTATATATCAGTACCATCAAATCGATTGAGATTAATCGCATCTATATATCAGTGCCGTCAAATCGATTGAGATTAATCGCATCTATATATCAGTGCCGTCAAATTGATTAACCAAGATTAATCGCACCTATATGTATAGAGATGCTGTCAAATCGATTAATCTAGCTAATCTATCTTCTTGAGTGATCAAATGTGTTTAAATGATTTTAGTCAGTCATAATGCTCTTTCATAAAGCAGATGTGCTCATTCATCGGGTCTGTGTTGGTCTTTTCTGTTGGCAGAACATTGGAAAGCGAATGTCGTGCACTCAGTTCATCGGGAATCTGGAAGGACTAAACAGCGGCAATGATTTTCCTAAAGACCTCCTCAAGGTAATATACTGTATATTCCATAAATATTTCTCACTAAAGCTCTATTTTGAAATTGTATTGTTTGCATGATTTATTATTGATGGTAAATTATTCACAGAGATGTTGTTGGAAGATGTGCAAGTTTTATAGATATTTGGCAGGTGTGTTTATACCTGTGTGTGTGTGTGTGTGTGTGTGTTGGCACCGGTTTATTGTGTAAATACACTTGTGTGAGCATATGACAGCTGTGCTATTGCGTTCAGCGCTGTTGTTTGTTGTTTGAAGCAGGAGAGATTTGTGTCCCGGTGGGAAGCGATGACTCTTTAGTAGGTCATTTATTGGTTTATATTATTAGATTAGGGCTGTAATGTCATTGGTAGGAAACTGGGGATGTTTCTCTTCCATTCATTAACCCTGCAGGCACATTCTGAAGCTAATCAGATGAGTTCTTGAGTTAATGCTAATGAGCTAAACGAGGTTTAGATTCGTTTTGGGGCCGAGAGTGGCTCTGCGCCATGTGTTATCTGGCAGATGTTTTGAAGCTGCAGCAGGAATCTGATGATGGTCACTTCATTTAAAGGGGCCATTTGAAGAGGCCAAGATGAACAAATCTCTTTCTCAGTACTGGAAATGAACGCCCAGATTTGCAAAGTAAAATCTGAAGATTAAATTCCGAATAAATACTGTCGCAATGTGTGTAACCCAGACGTATGTAGTTAGCATCTGTAAAACTACATTCTTTAAAAAAATGCCTAATAAAAACACCGGACTGCTTCACAAATGAGGGTCAATTCAACATTGGATTCGATCAAAAGATTAACTTGGCGGCACATGCTAGTGATGAGTCGATCAACTCCACAGCAACTACATCAATTTATCCACTAACCGTTCAGAAACGTCTAAAAGTTGAACTTCTTCCTGAGTCTCTCCATCAGTGTCGAACACTTTCCTCATTTTGGCTGCGTGAGATTCTCCAGCTTTGTTGTTGTTGAGCTCTTAAAGCTCTGCCCTTTTCTGGAAAGGGGGCCGGGAGCAGCAGCTCATTTGCATTTAAAGGGACACTAACAAAAACGGCGTGTTTTTGCTCAAACCCAAATAGGGGTAACAAGCTATAAAAAATGATCTGTGTGGGATTTTGAGCTGAAACTTCAGACACTTATATTACGTCTTGTGAAAGGGGCATTATAGGTCCCCTTTAAAGAGGCCATATGAAGTCCACTTATAATGGTAGTGAACAAAATAATGTAGTTTTTCATGGCCAGTTTACTCTCTCTCCAACCCTTGTGATATGTTTAACAGCATCTATATTCAGAATGGAATACTAACATACTTCTTAATGCATACCTTTAACAATATTAAGTGAAAAATAGCAGTAATGATAAATGATTCAAATAGTTGTATGCTACATTGTTGTCATATTGACATGCTTTTATCTACCATTGTCCAGTATTTCACATTTATTTATTTATTTTTTCAGTCAGTCAGTCAGACAAATGAATCATGAATCAAGAACGAGATGTTACTACTTTTGCTCATTTGGGTTTATTTTTCACATCAAGGTCAGGTTGAAAGCATTGCATTGTGGGATATTGTTTGTGCATTTTGCAAAAGGCAGTCAGCAAACATGTTTATACTACGCACATTACACGTTCTGCATACTGCAGAGAATGATGATAGTATGCTTTTCTGAACAATTGTTGGTTTGCTGTTGGTTCGCACTGACCCATCCTTCAATAATGGGCTCTTTTGCAAAGCTGCATCGCATTGTGACTGTAGAAAAGCCGAGAAAATCCTGTTTTTCATGGCGTGAATCCTTTGAAATCGCAGTGCTGTTATAAAGCCACAGCGGTGAGGTTTATCTGAGGAGCTGTTTGTGTTTTAGTCTTCATCTTCTTGATGAAAACACTGACTCGTCGCTGGGATACGAGCAGTTTGAAGAGCGATAGACGAATGGAAAGACACGGCAAGCTAAGGGAGTGCAGATGTATATCAGTCTGTGCTCTTGCTGTTCATGCCAAGTGCTTTAAAACAGTCTCTATAGCTTTTATGACGACCTGACTTTCTCTCTCTCTCTCTCTCTCTCTCTTAGTTTTCTTTCCCTCCGGTGATCCTTTTCTCTGTCCCTCGCAACATCAGTTCTCACATTCTTTCCTCCTACTCGTTCTCTTTCTCTCATTTAAACTCAACAGCTGAGCTGGGCAGCTTATATAAGCACATTTCACTCGCACATTGTCATTTAAAGCAAAGCTGTTATTGTGGGGTGCTAATTATTGCATGAACGAGGTTATTGTTTTTTTATAAAATGGATTGTTTTGGCTCTGAAATCTGATTGGATGAGCAACTTTAAAAGACGATACACACCACATCAGAACAATTATATATTGGTGTGACATGTTGCTAGACACCATTGAAACAGTAAATAGCCTAATCCTTCAACCGTGGGTTCTTGTAGCTTTATTTATTTTATAATGTTTTTATTTATATATATATCTACATATATATATATATATTTATATATATATTTATTTATATATATATATTTATATATATATATATATATATATATATATATATATATATATATAATATTTACTAATATTTACCGATTTACATATCTACTATAAATAATATTATAAATAATACTAGTTATAGTATATATATGCTGGGTACTTATCTATATATTTTGATGTATAATAAATGATTAAATATAGTTAAATAAATATTTATTTAAATATTATTTATGGTAATGTTATTATACAGTATAATGATATTATATTAATTATATTTATATATATATATATATATATATATATATATATATATATATATATATATATATATATATATATATATATATATATATATATATATTTTTTTTTATTTTTTTATTATTTTTTTTTTTTTGTAAATGACCTTGTGGTCCATTTAATTTGTTTGTTTATTATATAATGTATCATGTATATTTACTTTTATATTTACTAATATGTAAGTATTTATAATATTATGCATAGTATTTATATATATTTATATTTATAAATTATTTTGTGTAATAAATTATTATTATATATATATAACAAAATAAATATAAATTTAAATATATGAAATGTAAATGTTTTACTGCAATATGCCGCATGCAATATTATATTATTGCGTGTGTGTGTGTGTAATATATATATATATATATATATATATATATGCTCTCTCTATATATGTATACACACACATTTACACATACATTTATTTACTTATATTAGGTTTTTTTTATGTATCAAATTGATTTTGTGGTCCTGTTATATTGAGTGTAGTTGTATTTATTTGTTTATAATGGTGTAGGCTTAAAATAAATTGGTTTATAAAGAATTTTGTACAAGTTGTGTTTGTTAATTTAAAGTTGTTTTATGCTTTGCATGTTTATATTCAGTCACATCTGTTGTGGAAAACGAGGTCAAATGCAAAGATTTTGTGCGTGTGTGCCCTGGAGGAGGCATTTATTTAGTGCGGCAGTGAAAGACGATGAATTTGTGACTGCGTCTCTCACACGTGGGTTGCTTGTGGGCTTTTGCACGCGCTGGTGAAGAGTGCTTGAAGTGCGTCGTCATGGAGACGGAGGGGCGGGAACCGAGGCTGTGGCACTGATGGGGCGGTCATGGGTTAACTCCGACCCATTTTAGTGCAAGTCTGTCTGTGTGTTGAGATAACGACAGACGGGGAGTGAAAACAATTAGCTCTCTCCTGTTGAGCCAACTCACCGAACTGAGACTGAGCGGCTAATCGCTTCGTGTCCTGCACTGATGAGCCGAAACTAGACGGACGAGCAGATGACATTCATTCAGTCCCTCCTGCACAGCGTCCGACATCACTCTAGTGACGGACTGATATATCATCGGGGCCAATTAATTGCTCAGAGACCATCAAAAATAACCATGCTCTTTTTGTTGAGTAAAGATTGTGCCAGGAAATGTTTATTTAAGTTATTTTCGGGTTGTTTTCTTGTTTCCATTGAAGATCAAGATGCTCTTTGAAACATCTCGGAGCATGCTGGAGAACCTGATCATCAGTTTTGTTCATGTAGCTCCTGTGCTGCTGTCAGTAAATCAAAAGAGAAACAAACTTTTTCAAAATATATATAAAAAAAAAAACATATATATGCGTGTATATATATATATATATATATATATGAAATATAAAAAAAATAATAATTAAATAAATATAAATAAATACACATTTATTTAAATATAATATATATAATTTATGGTAATATTATATTATAGTATAATAATATAATATGATATAATATTTGTATATAAATGCGTATGTATATATAATATATAAATTAATATATATGTATATATTTATTTATGTTTTTTATTTTTTTGTATGGGTTTTATTTTGTGGTCCTATTTAGTGTAGATTTATTTATTTATTATTTATTAAGGTATTATATAATATGTACTGCATAATTACTTTTATATATTATATTATATTAATTAGTTCAACTATAAAAATACAGATGAATTCTGCCCATGATATGTTTTGAATATGTATTACAGTGTGATGAATAATAAATGAACCATATTTAAAATGCATATTTAGAGAATATACAGTGTAGCTGTCGTTATAAGGGCCAAATCATTAAAAATTCATCCTAATTTATACTTTATTAATTAATAAATTTAAAAAGAAATACATGCCTCTTTTTGCAATTGTTCATCAAAATGCTTGCGAAACGACTTTCTTTTTAGTATAATTATTAAATAGATTAATACGTCAAGAAAGCCACATTGCATTTCACTCCAAAATGAGAAACATCCTTTTGCCGTAATGCAAAAAAAAAAAAAAAAATTATTATTACATATAATTATATTTAATTCTATTCTTTTGATTTTGGTGTGAAATGTGATGGGGATGTGTTTTAATAAGCTTCACCCCTTCATGTCTCATCTCATCTCAGTGCTTTTTTATAGTCTAGTCATTTTAATAGACTATTCGCCAGTCACACTTGTAGTTTTATGATGTTCTTTTGTGTTCATTTCTCTCCCATAATTCCATAATTCCATGTTCTCTCCCTCTCTATCCCACCTCTGAGGACAAGTGCTGAATGTTAATCAGCATTCAAAGTAAAGCAAGCCGGGCGTGTGTGTGTGTGTGTGTGTGTGTGTGTTTGAGGGAGCTGGATCGCTCTGATTGGCTGCCTGAAACCTGAGGGGGGAGAAAGAGAGAAAGCGAATGAGCGAACGAGAGGGAGAGAGAGAGCTTGCAGCCTCCTTCGAGTCTCTCTGAGATTTAGAGACTTTCCATCTGCGGAGCCTGAGAGATAAAACCGAACACAGACAGCAAGCACAGGACGGCGGATCGGTCATGTACTCGTGATTCTGTGACCGGATCCACACACACACACACGGACCAAAAATATCCATCAGATCCATCAGGACAGATGGATCCCAGATGGACCGATAGATAAACGAATGCAAAGCGGAGTGATGCACGCCTTTTTGAAGCCGTTTGGTCTGTAGACGGAGGAAAACGCATCCACCTGAGAAGCATCTCATCTCAGAAGCAACAGGCTCACACATCCTTCAATCTTCGTCCGGGATTGTTTTGTCTTTTTTTTTTTTGCTGAATTTGGGTCATCATTTGCACCTGGTACAGGTGTGGGGATTCCTGTGTGCCATCCGACGAGCTGACCGCCTCATGTGTGTGTGTGTGTGTCTTTAGTGAGGGCGTTTCATATTTTCCGTCCGCTTCATTCCATCTGTCGGATGCTGGCTGTTCTTTCACACTTCTGAAAGCTTTACTTGCCATCTGTGGTTTCGCTCCGCGCGCGCGCGCGTGTGTGTGTGTGTGTGGCACTCGCTGGTTCACGGGCGATGTTTAGCTTGTTGAAGTTGGCCCGATGGTGTTGGTAAGCGGCCGCTACATGTGTTCAGAGACCGCGAGGGAAATCGCACACATTTCGGGATCACTGTAGATCTTCTTTTGCTCAAGCACTTTTATTTCCTCAAGCGGCGTCGTAACGTAGATTCGCTTGTGACGCTCACAGACTGCTTGTTGCATTGCTGAATGTTTCATATTGCTTTCATGTTTGAGGTGAGATCTTATTCCATCATTCTCAAGCCAGATATCACGTTTTAAGTGTGAAGTTTGACCGCAAATCTGTGCTCAATCGATTGGATTAGGGCATGTTCCTTGAATTTTGAGTTGGATTTCTGTCTTCTGGAGATGCCTCATCCCTGTATGGAAGAAGCCATGTTGGCTTTTCCCGCGTGCTTCTCGTGTTGAACATTTTTGAGATCCGAACACCATCTGGAGTTAATTTTTTCCCATAGTGCACTGCGGTCTCGAGCATGATCGGAGTGAACAGTCTGCACTCGGCCGGACGCTTGCGCTCGAGGTCGCTCTGCTCGGTCCGGTACGGGCGAGATTTTCGCATGATGGACCCGTTCCGTTACCCACGAACGCCCCGATCCCGGTCGCTCAAGCCTCTGGTGTTCCCGGACCTCCTGGGTAAAGCTCAGGATGGACAGAACCACCCGCAGGCCGTGAAGAGGAGGAGGGTAACCCTGTCTCCCATCACTCATCTGTCGTGTTTGTTTGCTGCCCCGAAGGCCAGAGATTGACATAGTTGTTCAATGAAAACATTTAGCTTGTTTTACAGACCTTATGGAAGAGCAGAGTAGTTTCAGGAGAACAGACTGACCGGAAAGCTTAAAGGAAAAAAATTTAAAGTACACTTATAATATTCACCTTTCAGTACTGTGCGTGTGTTTTGAAGGAATAGTACTCTACACACTCTAAAAAATTGGGTTAAAAATGGACTAAACCAGCAAATGGGTTGTTTTAACCCAGTGGTTGGGTTAAATGTTTGACTAAATCTGCTGGGTAGTTTTATTTAACTCGACTATTGATTAAAAATGACTGTATTGTTTGCTTAAAATGAACCCAAAGTATGTTGGAAATGAACATTTATTGATAAGTTTATTATTATGCTTATTAATAATTTGCACCTTTTGATTATTATTGTGGCCTCTAGTCTGATTTTTTTTATTTCCAACCTATTTTTGGTACATTTTAAGTTAGATATATAGTCATTTTTAAACAATAGTTGGGTTAAATAAAACTACACAGCATGTTAGGCAAACATTTAACCCAAATGCTGGGTCAAAACAGCCCAAATCACTGGGTTTATCCATTTTCAACCCAACTTGGGTTGTTTTTAACCCCACATTTTTAAAGTGCGCTCCATTGATGGTTCCGTGAAGAACTTTTAACATCCGTAGAATCTTTCCATTCCACAAAAAGGTTCTTTAGATTATTAAAATGTTCTTCAGAGAAAGAAAAAACTCACTTAAAGACACTTACAACCTTTTTTTTTTTTTTTTAAGAATGTGTGTTTGAAATGAACCTTCATTGGGAGACTCTGTTTTTCCCTGCGGGACTGAGAGGGTAAATTTGCCCGTTGAGATTATTAGCTGTTTCTTTGTTTCTAGATGAAAGGACATAGTGAATAAGATACTTATTACACATACATTAAATTCAGGACATATTATAGACTTGTATTACTTTTATATAAATCTCATTAATATCCCGAACCCGAACCATAACTTTGTATTTTTTTTTTAGGAAAATGTTTTTTTTTTTTTTTTAATCATTGGGGATGTTCTCAAATGGAGGTTTTATCAAATACAGGGACAGTCTTTGACTCAGTTTAAATAATTAATCTGCCACCACAGGATTCCTCTGTGACGCAGGTGTTTTACGACTGACGTCCTCACAGACTCGTCATTTACACTAATGATGTGTCAATAAAGTGCTAATGCTCTGTAGGAAACTGTGCCCACATCAGCTTACAGCCGTCTGTGTTTTATTAATCTCTTATTTTATTTACTTTTTTGTTGTTTTTGTTTATTCTTTTTTTATTTAATTTATTTTATCTTTATTTTATTATTTTTTGTTTTATTTATTTTTATTTTATTATTTTTTGTTTTATTTATCTTTATTATTTTGTTTTTATCTTTCATTTTATTATGTTTTGTTTTATTAATCTTTATTTTATTATTTTTTTTGTTTTATTTATCTTTATTATTTTTTGTTTTATTTATTTTTATTTTATTATTTTTTGTTTCATTTATTTTTTGTTTTATTTATCTTTATTATTTTTTGTTTTTATCTTTTATTTGATTATTTTTTGTTTTATTTATCTTTATTTTATTATTTTTTTGTTTTATTTATTTTTATTTTATTTTTGTTTTATTTATCTTTATTATTTTTTTGTTTTATTTATCTTTTATTTTGCCCTTTTTTGTTTTATTTTTTTTATTTTATTATTTTTGTTTAATTTTATTATATTATTTTCATTTTTTGTATCATATTTTGTTTCTTTATTCATCTTTTTTTGCCAGTATAAAATGGAAAAGCTTCGGATTTTTTGGTTATAGAGTTAAATGAACGCTTTACTGATTATTAGCCATAGACTTTGTGACTGTGATTGAGTCAAATGTGTTTATTTTGGGGTTTTGTCATCTGTCACGGCCTGATTATGATGCCTGTTACAGCAGATATATATGATGCAACTCATACGCCAGCCTCTGAAACCAAACTCACAGTCATTCACAGCTTAGGTGTGTGTGTGTGTGTGTGTGTGTGTGTGTGTTACTGACTGTACTCTCTCGCTCTCTCTCTCTCTCTCTCTTTCCGCAGGCCCTGTACAACTCTATTAAAAATGAAAAGCTGCAGTGGACAATGTAAGTGTGTTTTCTTCCTGCTTTCCCTGATAATAACTGGAAGGTTTTACAGTAGTTGCGATGTGCTACTACCAAACTACCCACATAGAAACACTACTCAACTAATTCTGACCGCCCTTACTGAACACATTACCATGGTAACCATCATTTCCCTTAAAATCGTGTAGTTACTGTCACTATTGTAAAATCTATAACTCTATACAGTATTTGCTCATGCAAAAGTTGCAATGCCAAGCGGTTCTCAGTTGTTGTTTTTTTATGTTGTTGCAAATCAATTTGCTTAAAATATCCAGTTTTAGAACGTAAAGACTAATAAACTTAAGGTGATGCATATTTATTGACAGGATCTCTGCACTTAAAAACAAATCATAGTGTATATGCATTTGATTTTAATGTTCATACTCAAACTGCTTGGTATCAGCATAAATATGAACATGAAAGTATGAATATGAGGATTCAAATATGGATATTCAAGCATTATTCAGTTAGTTCAAATGAATCACATTGAAACTAATTGGATTTATTGATTATTGCATAGTTAAAACACATTTATTACAGAAATCTGTCAAATAAGCATCACATTAAGTCACCCAAATGAATAGAAATATGCATTTCAAATCTTAAATTTAGGCCTCGATATAGTTTTGAGCGCATGCGGTTCTCTATGACTTTGCAGTGTCTCGATATTCAGTAAATCATCCGCCGGCCAGAAATTGCATGTTTGATCGCTTGGAAAGTAATTTCTTTGTTTCACGGTGATGCTTTATAACCGTAATAATTATGATATGATTGCCATTGTAAATGTTCACGAGGCTGAAAGAGACGAGAGTGATGTTATAGGAGGGAAAATACTTCTAAATAGTGAAACAAAAGGCCGTGCAAATGTGAGTTGTTTGCTAGAAACAATAGTGTGTCAGAGCTGGCTATTCTCTCTCTCTCTCTATATTCACACTCACCAATTAAAGACCCAGGCTTTCCGAGCGCCGTTGCTATGGTTACGGCTCCATGGATACCGCTGCATAGTTACCACTCGGCTCCGTTCTGTTCTGTCGATATGAATTCACCCCCTCTCTCTCTCTCACACACACACACACACACACACACACACACACACGCAGAGCCCTAACCTTGTTCTCATGTACAGCACTCATCCACGCGCCCACACACACGCCACAACGCTCTTGAAAGGGTCCCGTTTGCATCCTGAGCAAAGGTGAACCCACAGACTCCTACTGCAGCTCCCAAAATAGCCTCATCTGTCCCTCCCCGAGCTCATGAACAAGAGCGCGGCAGAGAAACGCCGGTCCACCCGCATCCAGAGGCTAAAACTTTGATTCTGGGATCTTGAACATGTGTTTTTATGCCTTGCGAGCTAAAACATTCGGTTTCTGTGGTGCATTGAACAGTATTTGATTCACAGTGTCTGGCTGACCGGCGTAGATAAATTTTGTCGAAATTGTGAGAGTGACTTGATAGTTTTGGGTTGAGGGTGATGAACCAATCTGTATTTTTTATGATGTCTTTGTTGCCTGGCAAACGCTTAATAGCTGTCGTTAGAACTGGATGAATTGAGAATCATAATTTTTTTTGTTTTGTTTCAGAGCTCATGATTCGGAATTGATAACTAAACACAATAACATGTAATTTGCTGGAGGTTCTGACAAAAGGTTAATTGCTGCAGTCTATTAAAATGTTTAATTAAGCTGAATGAATTATTTAAAAAGGGCTGTTTGAATGAATGATTCAAAGACCAAAAATACTTCTCTTGTTGATGAATCTGCGTTTTTGAACAAATCTCTTGAACAAATGATTCAATGACTCTCTCATAAATACTTCACTTGTTTCATTACTGGATGAATCAGCGTTTTTGAACAAATCTCTTGAATGAATGATTCAATGACTCTCTCATAATTACTTCATTTATTTCATTACTGGATGAATCAGCGTTTATGAACAAATCTCTTGAATGAATGATTCAATGACTCCCTCATAAATACTTCACTTATTTCATTACTGGATGAATCAGCGTTTATGAACAAATCTCTTGAATGAATGATTCAATGACTCATAAATACTTCACTTGTTTCATTACTGGATGAATCTGTGTTTTTGAACAAATCTCTTGAATGAATGATTCAATAAATCTCTCATAAATACTTCACTTATTTCATTACTGGATGAATCAGCGTTTATGAACAAATCTCTTGAATGAATGATTCAATGACTCAATTATAAATACTTCACTTATTTCATTACTGGATGAATCAGCGTTTATGAACAAATCTCTTGAATGAATGATTCAATGACTCAATTATAAATACTTCACTTATTTCATTACTGGATGAATCAGCGTTTATGAACAAATCTCTTGAATGAATGATTCAATGACTCTCTCATAAATACTTCACTTATTTCATTACTGGATGAATCTGTGTTTTTGAACAAATTTCTTGAATGAATGATTCAATGACTCTCTCATAAATACTTCACTTGTTTCATTACTGGATGAATCTGCGTTTTTGAACAAATCTCTTGAATGAATGATTCAATGACTCTCTCATAGATTCATCCAGTAATGAAACCAGTGATGTATTTGTGTTTTTGAACAAATCTCTTGAATGAATGATTCAATGACTCTCTCATAAATACTTCACTTGTTTCATTACTGGATGAATCAGCGTTTTTGAACAAATCTCTTGAATGAATGATTCAATGACTCTCTCATAAATACTTCATTTATTTCATTACTGGATGAATCTGCGTTTATGAACAAATCTCTTGAATGAATGATTCAATGACTCCCTCATAAATACTTCACTTATTTCATTACTGGATGAATCAGCGTTTATGAACAAATCTCTTGAATGAATGATTCAATGACTCCCTCATAAATACTTCACTTATTTCATTACTGGATGAATCAGCGTTTATGAACAAATCTCTTGAATGAATGATTCAATGACTCAATTATAAATACTTCACTTATTTCATTACTGGATGAATCAGCGTTTATGAACAAATCTCTTGAATGAATGATTCAATGACTCATAAATACTTCACTTATTTCATTACTGGATGAATCAGCGTTTATGAACAAATCTCTTGAATGAATGATTCAATGACTCTCTCATAAATACTTCACTTGTTTCATTACTGGATGAATCTGTGTTTTTGAACAAATTTCTTGAATGAATGATTCAATGACTCTCTCATAAATACTTCACTTGTTTCATTACTGGATGAATCTGCGTTTTTGAACAAATCTCTTGAATGAATGATTCAATGACTCTCTCATAGATTCATCCAGTAATGAAAGCAGTGATGTATTTGTGTTTTTGAACAAATCTCTTGAATGAATGATTCAATGACTCTCTCATAAATACTTCACTTGTTTCATTACTGGATGAATCTGCGTTTTTGAACAAATCTCTTGAATGAATGATTCAATGACTCCCTCATAAATACTTCACTTATTTCATTACTGGATGAATCAGCGTTTATGAACAAATCTCTTGAATGAATGATTCAATGACTCAATTATAAATACTTCACTTATTTCATTACTGGATGAATCAGCGTTTATGAACAAATCTCTTGAATGAATGATTCAATGACTCTCTCATAAATACTTCACTTGTTTCATTACTGGATGAATCTGTGTTTTTGAACAAATTTCTTGAATGAATGATTCAATGACTCTCTCATAAATACTTCACTTGTTTCATTACTGGATGAATCTGCGTTTTTGAACAAATCTCTTGAATGAATGATTCAATGACTCTCTCATAGATTCATCCAGTAATGAAAGCAGTGATGTATTTGTGTTTTTGAACAAATCTCTTGAATGAATGATTCAATGACTCTCTCATAAATACTTCACTTGTTTCATTACTGGATGAATCTGCGTTTTTGAACAAATCTCTTGAATGAATGATTCAATGACTCCCTCATAAATACTTCACTTATTTCATTACTGGATGAATCAGCGTTTATGAACAAATCTCTTGAATGAATGATTCAATGACTCATAATTACTTCACTTGTTTCATTACTGGATGAATCAGCGTTTATGAACAAATCTCTTGAATGAATGATTCAATGACTCATAAATACTTCACTTGTTTCATTACTGGATGAATCTGTGTTTTTCAACAAATCTCTTGAATGAATGATTCAATGACTCTCTCATAAATACTTCACTTGTTTCATTACTGGATGAATCTGCGTTTTTGAACAAATCTCTTGAATTAATGATTCAATGACTCTCTCATAGATTCATCCAGTAATGAAACCAGTGATGTATTTGTGTTTTTGAACAAATCTCTTGAATGAATGATTCAATGACTCTCTCATAAATACTTCACTTGTTTCATTACTGGATGAATCAGCGTTTTTGAACAAATCTCTTGAATGAATGATTCAATGACTCTCTCATAAATACTTCACTTGTTTCATTACTGGATGAATCTGCGTTTTTGAACAAATCTCTTGAATGAATGATTCAATGACTCAATTATAAATACTTCACTTATTTCATTACTGGATGAATCTGTGTTTTTGAACAAATTTCTTGAATGAATGATTCAATGACTCTCTCATAAATACTTCACTTGTTTCATTACTGGATGAATCTGCGTTTTTGAACAAATCTCTTGAATGAATGATTCAATGACTCTCTCATAGATTCATCCAGTAATGAAACCAGTGATGTATTTGTGTTTTTGAACAAATCTCTTGAATGAATGATTCAATGACTCTCTCATAAATACTTCACTTGTTTCATTACTGGATGAATCAGCGTTTTTGAACAAATCTCTTGAATGAATGATTCAATGACTCTCTCATAAATACTTCATTTATTTCATTACTGGATGAATCTGCGTTTATGAACAAATCTCTTGAATGAATGATTCAATGACTCCCTCATAAATACTTCACTTATTTCATTACTGGATGAATCAGCGTTTATGAACAAATCTCTTGAATGAATGATTCAATGACTCATAAATACTTCACTTGTTTCATTACTGGATGAATCTGTGTTTTTGAACAAATCTCTTGAATGAATGATTCAATGACTCATAAAAACTTCACTTGTTTCATTACTGGATGAATCTGCGTTTTTTAACAAATCTCTTGAATGAATGATTCAATGACTCTCTCATAAAAACTTCACTTGTTTCATTACTGGATGAATCTGCGTTTTTGAACAAATCTCTTGAATGAATGATTCAATGACTCCCTCATAAATACTTCACTTATTTCATTACTGGATGAATCAGCGTTTATGAACAAATCTCTTGAATGAATGATTCAATGACTCAATTATAAATACTTCACTTATTTCATTACTGGATGAATCAGCGTTTATGAACAAATCTCTTGAATGAATGATTCAATGACTCATAAATACTTCACTTGTTTCATTACTGGATGAATCTGTGTTTTTGAACAAATTTCTTGAATGAATGATTCAATGACTCTCTCATAAATACTTCACTTGTTTCATTACTGGATGAATCTGCGTTTTTGAACAAATCTCTTGAATGAATGATTCAATGACTCTCTCATAGATTCATCCAGTAATGAAAGCAGTGATGTATTTGTGTTTTTGAACAAATCTCTTGAATGAATGATTCAATGACTCTCTCATAAATACTTCACTTGTTTCATTACTGGATGAATCTGCGTTTTTGAACAAATCTCTTGAATGAATGATTCAATGACTCCCTCATAAATACTTCACTTATTTCATTACTGGATGAATCAGCGTTTATGAACAAATCTCTTGAATGAATGATTCAATGACTCATAAATACTTCACTTGTTTCATTACTGGATGAATCAGCGTTTATGAACAAATCTCTTGAATGAATGATTCAATGACTCATAAATACTTCACTTGTTTCATTACTGGATGAATCTGTGTTTTTCAACAAATCTCTTGAATGAATGATTCAATGACTCTCTCATAAATACTTCACTTGTTTCATTACTGGATGAATCTGCGTTTTTGAAACAAATCTCTTGAATTAATGATTCAATGACTCTCTCATAGATTCATCCAGTAATGAAACCAGTGATGTATTTGTGTTTTTGAACAAATCTCTTGAATGAATGATTCAATGACTCTCTCATAAATACTTCACTTGTTTCATTACTGGATGAATCAGCGTTTTTGAACAAATCTCTTGAATGAATGATTCAATGACTCTCTCATAAATACTTCATTTATTTCATTACTGGATGAATCAGCGTTTATGAACAAATCTCTTGAATGAATGATTCAATGACTCCCTCATAAATACTTCACTTATTTCATTACTGGATGAATCGGCGTTTATGAACAAATCTCTTGAATGAATGATTCAATGACTCATAAATACTTCACTTGTTTCATTACTGGATGAATCTGTGTTTTTGAACAAATCTCTTGAATGAATGATTCAATGACTCATAAAAACTTCACTTGTTTCATTACTGGATGAATCTGCGTTTTTGAACAAATCTCTTGAATGAATGATTCAATGACTCTCTCATAAAAACTTCACTTGTTTCATTACTGGATGAATCTGCGTTTTTGAACAAATCTCTTGAATGAATGATTCAATGACTCCCTCATAAATACTTCACTTATTTCATTACTGGATGAATCAGCGTTTATGAACAAATCTCTTGAATGAATGATTCAATGACTCAATTATAAATACTTCACTTATTTCATTACTGGATGAATCAGCGTTTATGAACAAATCTCTTGAATGAATGATTCAATGACTTATAAATACTTCACTTGTTTCATTACTGGATGAATCTGTGTTTTTGAACAAATTTCTTGAATGAATGATTCAATGACTCTCTCATAAATACTTCACTTGTTTCATTACTGGATGAATCTGCGTTTTTGAACAAATCTCTTGAATTAATGATTCAATGACTCTCTCATAGATTCATCCAGTAATGAAAGCAGTGATGTATTTGTGTTTTTGAACAAATCTCTTGAATGAATGATTCAATGACTGTCTCATAAATACTTCACTTGTTTCATTACTGGATGAATCTGCGTTTTTGAACAAATCTCTTGAATGAATGATTCAATGACACCCTCATAAATACTTCACTTATTTCATTACTGGATGAATCAGCGTTTATGAACAAATCTCTTGAATGAATGATTCAATGACTCAATTATAAATACTTCACTTATTTCATTACTGGATGAATCAGCGTTTATGAACAAATCTCTTGAATGAATGATTCAATGACTCATAAATACTTCACTTGTTTCATTACTGGATGAATCTGTGTTTATGAACAAATCTCTTGAATGAATGATTCAATGACTCATAAATACTTCACTTGTTTCATTACTGGATGAATCTGTGTTTTTGAACAAATCTCTTGAATGAATGATTCAATGACTCTCTCATAAATACTTCACTTGTTTCATTACTGGATGAATCAGCGTTTTTGAACAAATCTCTTGAATGAATGATTCAATGACTCTCTCATAAATACTTCATTTATTTCATTACTGGATGAATCAGCGTTTATGAACAAATCTCTTGAATGAATGATTCAATGACTCCCTCATAAATACTTCACTTATTTCATTACTGGATGAATCAGCGTTTATGAACAAATCTCTTGAATGAATGATTCAATGACTCATAAATACTTCACTTGTTTCATTACTGGATGAATCTGTGTTTTTGAACAAATCTCTTGAATGAATGATTCAATGACTCATAAAAAACTTCACTTGTTTCATTACTGGATGAATCTGCGTTTTTGAACAAATCTCTTGAATGAATGATTCAATGACTCTCTCATAAAAACTTCACTTGTTTCATTACTGGATGAATCTGCGTTTTTGAACAAATCTCTTGAATGAATGATTCAATGACTCCCTCATAAATACTTCACTTATTTCATTACTGGATGAATCAGCGTTTATGAACAAATCTCTTGAATGAATGATTCAATGACTCAATTATAAATACTTCACTTATTTCATTACTGGATGAATCAGCGTTTATGAACAAATCTCTTGAATGAATGATTCAATGACTCATAAATACTTCACTTGTTTCATTACTGGATGAATCTGTGTTTTTGAACAAATTTCTTGAATGAATGATTCAATGACTCTCTCATAAATACTTCACTTGTTTCATTACTGGATGAATCTGCGTTTTTGAACAAATGTGAGCGTACAGATGATTAGTCTATACGTGAGAATCGCTCTCTCCTCAACAGGCGCTCCTGTTTTCCCAGCATGCCGCTCTCTGAATCTAATCATTCTGCCCTTTCTTGATTGCATGTTTCACCCTGGTGTCAGTTCATTTCCTCTGGTTCAACTCTTTCTCTTTCCCATTATTTCTGTCTGCTGGACGATTCATGGAACGTTCACAATATATTTATTTTTGCCAACATCAAATTTCATAATGATTTGAATGTAGTTTATTTTTGTGCATTAAGTATTCTGCAGAATGTTTTGGGTAATTTTAGGGTTTTTTTCAGAACTTTGTGACATTTAGAACACACACACACATATATATATATATATATATATAAGCATTATAATTACGAATTTTACCATTTTTAAATTTTGGGTAATTTTGGGTAATTTTAGGGGGGGGGGGGTTTCAGACAACTTTGTGACATTTAGAACACACATATATATATATATATATATATATATATATATATATATATATATATATATATATATATATATATATATATATTAGCATTATAATTACAAATTTTACAATTTTTAAATGTTCTAATATTAATGTGTATTAACCTGTTGACTTCCATTATATCCAGTCCTATAGGTTTGATGTCAATGTTTACCTTTTTTTTTTTTTTTTTTACTTTCTTTACATTATCATTCAAAAGGTTTGGGGTCGGAACGATTTTTTTTATACAGTTCATTGGTTAACAACTGATAATGAACTGCATTTATTAATATTTATTAATGTTAATTTCAGCATTTACTAAAGTCTTGTTAACGTTAGTTAACGCACTGCGAACTAACACGAACAACTGTGTTTTCATTAACTGTTCAATGAGTCATTCAATGACTCTCTCATAAATACTTCACTTGTTTCATTACTGGATGAATCTGCGTTTTTGAACAAATCTCTTGAATGAATGATTCAATGACTCTCTCATAGATTCATCCAGTAATGAAACCAGTGATGTATTTGTGTTTTTGAACAAATCTCTTGAATGAATGATTCAATGACTCTCTCATAAATACTTCACTTGTTTCATTACTGGATGAATCAGCGTTTTTGAACAAATCTCTTGAATGAATGATTCAATGACTCTCTCATAGATTCATCCAGTAATGAAACCAGTGACGTATTTGTGTTTTTGAACAAATCTCATGAATGAATGATTCAATGAGTCTCTCATAAATACTTCACTTGTTTCATTACTGGATGAATCTGCGTTTTTGAACAAATCTCTTGAATGAATGATTCAATGACTCTCTCATAGATTCATCCAGTAATGAAACCAGTGACGTATTTGTGTTTTTGAACAAATCTCATGAATGAATGATTCAATGAGTCTCTCATAAATACTTCACTTGTTTCATTACTGGATGAATCAGCGTTTTTGAACAAATCTCTTGAATGAATGATTCAATGACTCTCTCGTAAATAGTTCACTTGTTTCATTACTGGATGAATCTGCGTTTTTGAGTGAATTTCTTGAATGAACCATTCAATGACAAATAAATTTTTTCGCAGTCACTTGTCGCCACCTACTGGTGTGACAATATAATTGATACAATATGTAATTGAACCATCAAATGACTTTTAAAAGGTGATTTCCTCTATTTTGATCATATCCATATTATATCCGAACTATAAACTTTTATCCCAGTTCTTCTGTGATAAAATGAATATTTGTAACAGAAATAATGATTCTGTGTGGTTGAAAACACTGTTTGTGAAAATATTTCATACCTATACATGACAACCGCTCTCTCTGGATCAGAGACATCGTCATGTATGAATATTTGTCCCATCGTCGTCATGTATGAATGAGTTCACATGGGTGTTTGAATCAAGACTGCCATCTTTTAATAATTAATCGTGGCGGTCTAGCTGTCATAATAGATTAATTCTGATTGGTGTGTTTGAGCAGTAAAAAAAATGTGCTAAACTTTAGAATTGACTCAAAACACTGACGAACTATTTTTATTTCTGGACGTTTTATTATATTTAATGTCCATTTATTTAATGACCATATAATAAGCAGGTCATTATCACAAAAAATAAATGTTCATTTTCTTTTGGGCATCTTTCAAGGTTTAATTTATAATTACCAGCTTGACTGTGATCATTCAGTTATTTGATCAAAACTTCCGTAATATTATTAAAATTTCATATACGTGTTGTCTATTGTAATATATTGTAAAATAGAATTTATTCCTGTGATCAAAGCTGAATTTTCAGCATCATTCCTCCAGTCTTCAGAGTCACATGATCCTTCAGAAATCATTCTGATATGATGATTTAAGAAACATTTCTTATTACTAATGTTGGAAATAGTTCATATTTTTGTGGAAACACCAGCTGAATAAACCCCGGCGTTCCTCAGCCGGGAGTGTTAATGAGCTGTTATTACCCGACACGAGACTCGCGTGCTCTGCATTCATCACAATGTCACAAAATGATCAATATTCAAGTAATTTTACCCCCGTCTGAGAAGAGAGATGGGACAGATAAAGACAGATTCTAGACGAATGGAAATGGCTGCATTGACAGAGGAGAGGGAATGAAGCCGTTCGCTGACACGGAGGAGGAAAAACAGGGAACACGAGACACTCGGATCTGCTGTTGAGCTCAATTACTTTGAGAATGCGAAGGATTCAGCATTGAGACTGAGAGATGGGCATTTGTATTGTGAGAGGATGAGAGTTTCCGGTGTGTTAGAGAGCTGGTGGTGTGTGTGTGTGTGTGTGTGAGCGTACAGATGATTAGTCTATACGTGAGAATCGCTCTCTCCTCAACAGGCGCTCCTGTTTTCCCAGCATGCCGCTCTCTGAATCTAATCATTCTGCCCTTTCTTGATTGCATGTTTCACCCTGGTGTCAGTTCATTTCCTCTGGTTCAACTCTTTCTCTTTCCCATTATTTCTGTCTGCTGGACGATTCATGGAACGTTCACAATATATTTATTTTTGCCAACATCAAATTTCATAATGATTTGAATGTAGTTTATTTTGTGCATTAAGTATTCTGCAGAATGTTTTGGGTAATTTTAGGGTTTTTTTCAGAACTTTGTGACATTTAGAACACACACACACATATATATATATATATATATATATATATATATATATATATATATATATATATATATATATATAAGCATTATAATTACGAATTTTACCATTTTTAAATGTTCTAATATTAATGTGTATTAACCTGTTGACTTCCATTATATCCAGTCCTATAGGTTTGATGTCAATGTTTACCTTTTTTTTTTTTTTTACTTTCTTTACATTATCATTCAAAAGGTTTGGGGTCGGAACGATTTTTTTTATACAGTTCATTGGTTAACAACTGATAATGAACTGCATTTATTAATATTTATTAATGTTAATTTCAGCATTTACTAAAGTCTTGTTAACGTTAGTTAACGCACTGCGAACTAACACGAACAACTGTGTTTTCATTAACTGTTAACGAAGATTAGTAAATCCAGTAACAAATGCATTGCTCGTGGTTTTTGTCCTTTGCTGAGTATTAATTTCTTAAAAACAAAATCAAACTTTTGAACAGTAGTGCGCATTCAAACGTTAGTAGTTTTTGTGCAGTATTCTACTTTTTTAATAGAATATTTTAAATCTAATTGGCTGCAAATGGATTTTTGGTTTAAATAATGGAAACCGTAAATGAATAAAAGTTGAGCTGTGTATTGAATAACGTCAAAAAGCTTAAAAATGTTGATCTTCAGTTTAGCTGTATCAGCCCTGCTGGGTTGTTTCAACCGGTGGTTGTTGTTTTTTTATTAAACTGTTAAACCCAGCAGTTGGGCTTGTCCATCTCCCACTTTCTCTCTCTCTCTCTCATTGTGCTTCATCTCAGGTGCTGATGTCTTCCTCTCGTCCTGTGCAGCTGGAGTCTGCCGTGTGATTAGTGTCATTAGTCTCTCTGTGTTTCACGAAATCACGTCTGGAGTCGGGCCGCGAGCGTCTCGCGAGCACCATCGGTCCTGCTGTAATGGCTCTGGCTAAATTTATTCTTTAGGTTGCATTTTTTTTTTTTTCCCCCCCACCAAGTCCTCCGACCATCGCTCTCTCCCTTTCTGTTTCTCTTTTGTGCCGACAGTTACCAGGCAACAGGCTTGAAGTTTTATGCACATGCTCAGTGTGAGACTGATTGACCGATGTTTTTCACTCATTTGAGAGCAGCGTACGGATTACTGTGTCATTTGAATGCCGTTTTATGAAAGCGGTGTTGTCACGTGATGATTTCAGAAATTGTATCAAAAGGCCATTTTGACATCTGAGAGATTGTGTATTAGAATGATCCGAAGTCATGTGTGGAGTGATTGCATGTGCAAAGGAAAACCATCGTTTTTACAGTATTATACTGTAGGTACGGTTAAAGATTATTAAACCGTTCTTAGAGCAACAATGTTTTGGGATGTCTTTATGTTTTTGTATGAAATGTTAGCTGCTGGTTTGTGGAGGTGAGTTGAAGGTTTTTGGGCTGTTTGGGGCACCGTAGCGCGTGATTTCCAGGTTGGCCTCTTGCAGGGACTCGGTCGAGCGTCTCTCCCCTGAGAAACATCACGCGGACGGGACGGCAGTGTGATGTGTGTCCTTTCTTGGAGAAAGACACCGTTAAAGAGGTCTCATAACTGACCTCAGACAATCGAAGTGTGTGTTCACAAGAAATATTACACCTCTGAGTGTACCAAATGTGGCGAGAGACCTCGTAAAACAGCCGGGAAAGATGGGAACATTCACACATACGCACTCCTGCTTTTAAAAGGGCTTGTACTCGACATTTTATTTCAAGAAACATAAATCTGTTTTAGTTGCTTTGGATTTTGTGCTAGTTTCAGTTAACATGCTCTGAAGTTCACTTGTAATGTTGGTCAAGGTTTCTTCTTCCGTGGGCTTTTCCACTTGATTTTGCATTTGTTCCTTTAAGACATCTATATGTAAATGACCTCTGTTTTAATTTTGGCTATTCTAGCATTCATCATGTATCACTGAATAGGTGTTGATACGTAAGTGCCGGCGGTTCAAATCAACAAGAAGTGGCATCCTTAGCCTGTTTTACTTGCGTAACGTGGAATATTTCCAAATGAAAACAGTACGTGGGAAACGGTGGACGTGCAAAGTAAGAGGGATTTTGTGACATCATCCTAAAAGGAAATTTGTTTTGGAGGCGGAGTTGATGATGTATAACTGGAGTTGACGTACATTTTAAAGATTTTTTTTGAACTTGGAATAACTTGCATTGATGGATTGATCGTTAGAAGATAAGAAATGTGCATAAAGTAAACAGAATCAATCTGTGTTGACTTAATTATGCCCCTTTTCACAAGATCTAATATCAGTCTCGGGTGTCTCCAGAATGTGTCTGAAGTTTCAGCTCAAAATCCCACACAGATCATTTATTATAGCTTGTCAAATTTGCCCCTATTAGGGTTTGAGCAAAAACACGCCGTTTATGTGTGTGTCCCTTTAAATGCAAATGAGCTGCTGCTCCCCGCCCCTTTCCAGAAGAGGGCGGAGCTTCAACAGCTCATCAACAACAAAGCTGGAGAATCTCACGCAGACAAAATGAGGAAAGTGTTCAAACTGATGGAGAGACTTTTAGACGTTTCTGAGCGGTTAGTGGATAAATTGATGTAGTTGCTGTGGAGTTGATCGACTCATCACTAGCATGTGTCGTCATGTTAATTTTGTTCAAATCTAGCGCTGAATTGACCCTCGTTTTGTGAATTAACAACAACTCTTCCTCTTCTCTAAAGCAGCCCAACATGGCGAGCTTTAGAGAAGAGGGATAATATTTCTCCGATTGTCTTCGTCACCTCGTCACCACGTCTCTTCAACACCTAGGATGGTTTGAGGGCGAGTAAAGCTTGGGGTCATTTTCATTTGAAAGTGAACTAATCCTTAAAAGCTCGCTCAACTACGGAAGCACTAAACCATTTAGTGCTTTGTAAGTAAATAACAAGATTTTAAAATGTATGCGATCAAAGTGCACAACAACGAAAGTTAAGTTGTCTCCTAAAAGAACTGAAACGTGTCGTCCGAAAATTCCAATCTCACTTCCTGTTACGCACTTGCGTACAATGTAACACACTTGCATAATGGCAGCTTTTGGCTCCCTGCACACATCGTCTACTTTGCCCCGCCCTCAAACACTGTAGTTGTAGCTGAAGAGTTCGGTGCACGTCGTCGACATGCCAGGTAGACGCTGTTTCGAATCTACTTTTGCGTGCACTTCCAAAGGTTGACGACTCGAGCTGGAGTTGATCTGGTAAAACGGACACCATCGTCCGGACACCATCTTCACTGTCCTAATCACTGTGTATCAAGTGCTGAGAATGATCCAGAGCTGATATTCAAATATGGTAATGAGCGTTTGGTTTCCAACATATGCTGTAAACGGTTGACCAATCACAACAGATTTAGTGTTTTTGACCTTGGATGCATGTAAACCTATTGTAGGAGACTCCAAAACAAAACTAGATACTTTAAAAAAAAAACACAGTTTTCAAAAATAAACTTGAGGGCTTTAAAACATTTAACCCTACGGTTGGCTCCCGGTGGCGTACGATAATTGTCTGGCCTGTACGATCAAGCCTTTGATTTGATTTCTGCCGTGAAGCGCAGCTGCCGAGAGCATCAGACCTCTGGTGGCAGATGTGAGTGAGGAACCCGCTGGGAAGAGCACTTTACTTCAACACGCACTCGATCGATACTGTCTGCCTCACTCTGGGGGATTTACGATCGGCAGGAGTGAAGTAGGGAGGGAAAACTGTCGGGGGAAAAGACTTTTATTCACTCTAGGCAGGATGCACAGCAGGGCAGGCCCAAAATATCACACCGAGTCTGACAGAGGGCTGGATCCAAACTCTCATAGTCTTTAAACACCACACACATGGCGGAGGTGGATTTCTTTCCATAGTTACTGCAGTATAAAGAAGACTAGATGTGCATTTCCTAAAAGACGTCTTTTGTGGTCACATTATCTGGACAAGAACTTGTCTCAAGAACTAGAGAAGAATTTGTACACTGCAAAATCCCCAGAGTTAAATCAACTCTGCTCAGAGAACATTTGGCCCCTCTCTAAATAGTGTTAAAGTCAATGAGATAATTAAGCAATTAATAAAGTGATGATTGAACATTAATGATGAACGCCTGCTGTTAACAAGCAGAATCACTGAAGAAAAGAGAAACACAAGAACTACAACTGACTTCAGCCACAGCCTTAGATGAAATCAACTGAAGATAAAAGATTTCTGAAGATCTATTTAATCAACTCTACAAACAGCATTACCAGATTCACTCATGACTGACCAGACTGACTTTATTTTCACATGTCTACAGATGCTCATATTGAGAACTAACAGAGCTTTAGATGTCGTTTTATTTTATTTATTTTATTATCTCATTGACTTTAACTCTATTTAGAGAGGGACCAAATGTTCTCAGAGCAGAGTTGATTTAACTCTGGGGATTTTACTGGTATTCTCATCAATCTGCATGTACAAGCGATATTAACAGAAAATATGAGACGGTTCAATATAGTTCCTGTTTTGTAGTAATTCCAGGCAGGCCATGGCAAAAAAAATAACACTATTATCACGTACACAGATGAATTGTGAGATCACTTTCTTTCGTATTCCTGTTTTGTACTTCCTTCCTGGTTTGTACTTTATTTTTGTTTTTGTCTGTTTCCTCCCTCAGCGATGAAGAAGAGTTACGCAAGTCGTTCTCGGAGCTGGGAGAGCCGCGAGGGGAATCAAACTCCAGAGGAATGAAGCGGGACGGGCAGCGGTTTAGTTTCTCCTTCTGGTGCACTTCTCTATAAAACGGGTTTCTTGGTGAGGAAGGTCCACGCTGACTGTGACGGAAAGAGAAGTGAGTGTTAAAGAGGAGGAAACCTTCTTAGATTATTTCACAACTATTACTATAAGCCATCGAATATAGAAAGTTACATTTAAGGCATTAGAGAAGTGTTTATGTCTGCCTCCGGTTTAGATCTTTTGTATGCGCTTCATGAAAAATTGAGCTGTTTTATTCAAGATAACTTAAAAGGAGCGAGCAAAGATGAGCATAACTGATATCCCTCGAATATGCAGATTGATCTTTAAAAGCTTTTTTTTTTTCATTTTTCTTCTTCACACTAACGTTTAGATATTTAATAGAATAAAATACCTATAACAGTGTGATCTAGGTAGATTCGCTGATTACCTTAAAAGTCCACAGATATGCCTTCAGTTCATACTTTTGGCCAAAATATTATGTTATTAAAGACAAAGTGCTAGTACACACAGGCTATTTAAGAGAGTATTGACTATAACTCAACGAAAAATAAAACTCACAAAACATTAGCCTTATATGTGTGTGTGTGTGTGTGTGTGTGTGTGTATATTAGTGTTTCTTGAGTAAAGAAAACATTGTACTTATTCGAACAATCAGCTCTTTATTTACCATTGCATTGCAAACAAGCAGCACTTCATTCATAATAGAGGAGGGGTGGAGTTACGAGGTTTGACTGACAGTTTGAGGATCCAATGGAGTTAAGAGGTTTAGTCACAAACTCCTTTTAATACCAAACTAAAACTAATAAATAAAACTAAACCCGAACAATACTACTAACTTATAAAGATTGAGTACGCTGCGATTAAAGTCTGTTAAATCATTGATGCGACTTAAAACTTTTAGGTTTTCTGAAAGAAGAGTTTACTTTTATTTTTGTGTAACTCAACATTTGAGTAAACCCTAATGCTTAAATTATTATTTTTAAGTTTACTGAGCGATGTCATTGTCGATGTTACCAATGTAACTGGTCGTCAGTGAACACTTTCTCTGACAAGCGGATGTGACCAGTTTTCTGGTTTGGTCATGTGATGTTCGACATATACCCTATAAAGTGCCGTTTATCTTTCTGTTTGTTTATCTCTCGTGTGAAATGCAGCACCTCGTGGAAAAAGAGGATGGAAAACATTTTATGCTGTTCTTAAGGGACTCATCCTTTACCTGCAGAAGGTGAGATTCTTTCTCTTTCTTTCTTTCTTTCTTTATTTCTTCCTCCCTTCCTCCCTCCCTCCCTCCCTCCCTCCCTTCCTTCCTCCCTCCCTCCCTCCCTCCCTTCCTCCCTCTCTCCCTTCCTCCCTCCCTCCCTCCCTCCCTCCCTCCCTTCCTTCCTCCCTCCCTCCCTCCCTTCCTTCCTCCCTCCCTCCCCTCCCTCCCTCCTCCCTCCTCCCTCCCTCCCTCCCTCCCTCTTCCTTCCTCCCTCCCTCCCTTCCTTCCTCCCTCCCTCCCTTCCTTCCTCCCTCCCTCCCTCCCTCCCTTCCTCCCTCTCTCCCTTCCTTCCTCCCTCCCTCCCTCCTCCTCCTCCCTCCCTCCTTCCTTCCTTCCTTCCTTCCTTCCTCCCTCCCTTCCTTCCTTCCTCCTTCCTTCCTCCCTCCCTTCCTTCCTTCCTCCCTTCCTTCCTCCCTCCCTTCCTTCCTCCCTCCCTTCCTTCCTTCCTCCCTCCCTTCCTTCCTTCCTCCCTTCCTTCCTTCCTCCCTTCCTTCCTTCCTTCCTCCCTTCCTTCCTCCCTCCCTTCCTTCCTCCCTCCCTTCCTCCCTCCCTCCCTTCCTTCCCTCCTTCTTCCCTCCCTCCCTCCTTCCCTCCCTCCCTCCTTCCCTCCTTCCTTCCTTCCTTCCTTCCTTCCTCCCTCCCTTCCTTCCTCCTTCCCTTCCTTCCTCCTTCCCTTCCTTCCTCCTTCCCTTCCTTCCTCCCCCCCTTCCTTCCTTCCTTCCTTCCTTCCTTCCTCCCTTCCTTCCTTCCTTCCTTCCTTCCTTCCCTCCCTCCCTTCCTTTCCTCCCTTCCTTCCTCCCTCCCTCCCTTCCTCCCTCCCTCCCTTCCTCCCTCCCTCCCTTCCTCCCTCCCTCCCTTCCTCCCTCCTTCCCTCCCTCCTTCCCTCCCTTCCTCCCTCCCTCCCTCCCTCCCTCCTTCCTTCCTTCCCTCCTCCTCCTTCCTTCCTCCCTCCCTCCCTCCCTCGCTCCCTCCTTTCCTCCCTTCCTTCCCTCCCTTCCTTCCTTCCTTCCTTCCCTCCCTTCCTTCCTTCCTCCCTCCCTCCCTCCCTTCCTTTCCTCCCTTCCTTCCTTTCCTCCCTTCCTTCCTTTCCTCCCTTCCTTCCTTCCTCCTTTCCTTCCTTGCTTCCTCCCTTCCTTCCTTCCTCCTTTCCTTCCTTGCTTGCTTCCTCCCTTCCTTCCTTCCTCCCTCCCTTCCCTCCTTCAGTCCTACTTTACATTCTTATGTCCCTTCTTCCTTCCGTCCTTCTGTTCGTCCTTCCTTTAATTATTTCAATTATTCCACGAGAGACGGATTTGTCTGATGGTGTCTGCTACATTTTCAACGTGCATTTAACTTTGGTACTAATTTTCTAATTTTAAGGCATTATTGTATTTCACATTCTTTCAATTTTACATAAACAAATCTGAATAAAAATGTATTAAAATAAATGTATTTTATGCTTGCCTTTAATTGTAGTTTTTTATTTATTTATTGCAACATTTTATGGCATATTATAAATAGTTTATCCAATTCTGTTAAATCCCTCCACATATTGCAGTGTGATGGATATTAATTTTGTTGTTATTAATGTCTGACCGGTATATACAGTAACAGCACCAATATTTGTCTTTCTTGAAGTATGAGGATTTTTACATTTCTAAAGATATTTTTAGTGCCTTTCAAACAAATAAGATTTTCCTTGCCTTTATTTGAAGTAAACCCAACAGCTGTTGCATTTTTACAGATATTCACAGTTTGATGGTAATTTACCTAATGAGTAGAATGACAATTTGATCAGTTAATCATCTCTGATGCGTGTGTTGAATTAATTACCGGATAATTGTTTTTCCAGGGAGAGTATCGGCCGGATAAACAGCTGTCCGATGAGGATTTGAAGAATGCCGTGTCTATTCACCATTCCTTGGCCATCCGAGCCACAGACTACAGCAAACGGCCAAACGTGTTTTACCTCCGGACCGCTGACTGGAGAGTCTACCTCTTTCAGGCGCCGTGAGTTCACACTCTGAATGAGAAAAGACCTTGTACTTGTTTAGGAGAATGAGTCATAGTCATCAGAATATAATAGCTCCACTTCTTCTAAAACAATTTTTCCCTTTTTCGTCTGACGCTTATTTTTTTCATCTCTTCTTAAACTCCCCATCCCATCAATTCCCCACGGATGAAGTCAAGTCCCGTCCTACATTTTATTATGTTCTAGTTCAATATTCTGTTTAACTTGGAAATGCATTGTGTGACACAGCATATCTCAGGAGATAAATGAGCATTCAGACGTACAAATCCGTGTCACACAGTTGTGAAAATCACTTAAGCATCTGCGTGCACACAAACATTAAGCTTTAACTGGAATAAATCACTGAAATAAATCATCTGTGCAGCATGAGGCTCAGCATTTGGCGTCTTTTCTGTCCAATTTATGACGAAACACTCATGCAGTCCCGTCGGCGGTGTTTCTTGTGTGTGTGTGTGTGTGTGTGTGTGTTCACACACATTCCCGTTCCCCAGGAGAACTTGCTCTGCTCTACTTGAAGTTTGCCCCAGTTTCAGCTCTCATTGCTTGTGCTGGAAAATCCACTTTTTTGTGGGTACATGTTTGCGCTTATACATACATACATAAACACTGCTATTCCACATCTTCTGAGATTGGTGGAGCCGTCGTCAGGATTAT
>CM074296.1:3087448-3199948 GCA_037194245.1 Opsariichthys bidens
TTCGCCCCCAAAGTCAGTTTTCTTTTTACTATCAGGGGTTTATTTATTAGATATTGACAATTAAGCACATTTTATCTGCAAAACCCATCATTGTACTTTGCGATTATTATTAGTGGCGATGCACATTAGATTCTATTTACTCTGTAATAAAACATGATTTATTTCCGTTTGTAATGAGAATATGTTGCCCTTGAAAATAGTCGCAATGAAAAAAGGCGGTGTTTTTTTTTAATTGAATTGGGGGAAATGATGACCTTGGCATGTTCATGACGAGTTTTGTGAGATTCACTCAATTCATCATCAGCTGCTGTTGTACCTATAATATAAGTACACTTTATCAATACAGCACTGTGTATCCGGAGAGCATGACGTGGAATTGTCTTGTGCGATTATAAAGTCGGAAAGCCATTCTCTGCTCAGGTGTCATATGAATATAATGTAACTGTTGCAATGCATTCTTCTACCAGCAGAGAGCGCTGTCTTCAGCCATACTTATGCCACAAGCACCAGAATGAGAGTGGAAAGATCCACTGATTAACTGTTGGGTTTGTGTTTGAATACACATTTCTTTGTCATTTCGTTTACTTTTTCATGTTCGACCGAGGTCGACCGTCTTGGCGTAACCACTCGTCTGGTTCAATGTCGATTTATCGTCTCTAATTCTGCACACTTGCGACCTGAGATCGTATCCGACTGACTTGAGCGTCTGTCTTGTCCTGCTGTGATGAAATCAGTCGTCTCTGACCGATATGATTATCATATAATACTATATTTTTAATTAAGCAGCACCTGAATGTACATAAACAGCATGAAATTCTTCTGCTCTCATTTGCATCTTGTGTCTTGTTCGTTCTGAGGTGAATATATGCATCATTTCTGTTGTTGATTGAGTGTCGTCTGATGACTCTTGGTGGAGGATTGCTGCTTGTTTAAGCTTGTTATAATTGTAAATGAGGACAAAACTGATATCGTTATAAACTGAAAGTGAAGGAAACACTACTTTTTTTTTTTTTTTTAATTCTTATTATTTCTTTGAAGTTTCTTTATTCTTTCACTTTGTTCCTGGTCTTTCATACAGTATGTGGTTCGCTTGTAAAAAGTTCTGTAAGGACCGTGTTTGTACAGCCTCTCTTTATGATGGCCTAGAATACAGAAATAAATAACAAACTATAATGAAATGCACCAAACTTCCCTTGTGACGTTCTTGATTGTGTTTTGGTAGCCGAAGTATTAAACACAAACCCTAAAATTTACATAAACTCCGCCCCCGAGGACACGCAACAAAGGGGGCGGGGCCATGTCGGGCTGCTTTAGAGAAGAGGAAGAGTTATTGTCGTCATTTTACGCCACAAACGAGGGTCGATTCAAGGAAAAAAGATGAACGTGACGACACGTGCTAGTGATGAGTCGATCAACTCCACAGCGACTACATCAATTTATCCACTAACCGTTCAGAAACGTCTAAAAGTTGGAACTTCTTCCTGAGTCTCTCCATCAGTTTGAACACTTTCCTCATTTTGGCTGCGTGAGATTCTCCAGCTTTGTTGTTGTTGAGCTGTTGATGCCTCTGCCTTTTTCTGGAAAGAGGGCCGGGAGCAGCAGCTCATTTGCATTTAAAGGGACACACACATAAACGGCGTGTTTTTGTTCAAACCCAAATAGGGGCAAATTTGACAAGCTATAATAAATGATCTGTGGGGGATTTTGTAACTTACCGTATTTTCCGGACTATAAGCCACAACTTTTTTCCCCCTCTTTGAACCTTGCGGCTTAAACAAAGATGCGGCTAATATTTGGATTTTTCCCGTTTAAATTTTTTTTTCATTCAAAAAAACATTGTGATGTGTCAGTTTTTTGGCGGCATGTTTACCGTTTAGATTAAATCGAGTGCGCTCAAACTTCCCGTCGTTCTGATTACGGTAGTCATGTGACCCTCATCATGACAAAGACACGGAGAAATGCATATGATGCATATCGCGTCTTTTGCGCGCGCATATTCATTATTTCCTATGTAGGAAAGACGCGATATGCGAACGACCGCTTAGTTGTCTTTTTGCGGCGAGTCAATTCCTCACGCTGCTGTTTCCAACGTCTTCTCATCGACTCATTAAGCTCTATTTCCTTTTCCAACAGCCAGATCAACTCGAGAGCAGCATCATATGCATTTCTCCGTGTCTTTGTCATGATGAGGGTGACAAAATGACTACCGTAATCAGAATAACAGGAAGTTTGAGCGCGCTCGATTCAATCTAAACAGTAAACATGCCGCCAAAAAACTGAGCACTTCACAGAATGTGAATGAACATTCGCGCCGTTGAGATGTTTCAACTGTGCAGATCCGACTGAAAGCCAAAACAATGTGATGAAGTTTGAGGATTTTAGAGGTCCATTTGTTTCAATGTACCTGTAGACACCTGCGGCTTATAGACGTGTGCGGCTTATTTATGTTCAAAATAATATTTTTTTTTAAATTCAGTGGGTGCGGCTTATATTCAGGTGCGCTCAATAGTCCGGAAATTACGGTAAGACACATTGATATTACATCTTGTGAAAGGGGCATTATAGGACACCTTTAAAGGAGTTTCTAGAAGTCATTTTCAGAGTGTTTAGTATTTGCACTGATGCATTAACCATTAAGAAACCCTCTCCATTAGTTTGACGTTAGTTCAAACAGTGCAAGTGGCAACACAGGCATTTCTGGCACACCAGTTTTTTTGTTTTGTTTTTAACTCAAACATCATATCTGAAAATAAACCGTGTCATTCAATAACCTCTTGACAGGAAGTTGAGTAGTTTTGAATTTAAAGTGTACACCTATTTATTTGCTCTTGCGACTGGGAATTAAACTCACACAGCGTGGATACCGTAAGTGAACGTCCTCTTTAAAGTCTTTATTTGTAGTAGTTCCTTATTAATTATAAATGCAAATGTATTTTTAAAGATGTTTGATGTACTTCGATAGGCTATGTGTAATTTGTGTAGCATAACTTTTTATTTTCTCAATTATGCATGAGGATTCGTACTTAATTTTAAGGCAATGGGTTTCTTCATTTTTTTAAGTCAAGTCGACCGATTAGACAAATTCATACCCATCCATTCCCGTGAAAGCACACGGGAAGCACCTCGCTCGAGACACAACAGCTGCAGCTTGTATTGTTTGTTATGATGGAAAATTTTGTACAACCTGCATTCATACTTTAACGACTTCATGTACAGGTGATGCAATCCATTAAAACTGGTTTACCTTTGATGCGGGATAGACTGACAAGTTCTTTCATGGATGCATAAGAGTTCCTCTATTTATTTTAGTGCCTTACAAAAGAGAAAATCTCCCTGATGTGTTTGTTCAGATATGCAGTAAAGGGAAACAACAACATCGCCTCCACTCTTTGGATGGCAGTCATGCGTTTAACCATTAACATAGTTTGAGAGAGTATAGATTCAGTCCAGTGTACTTATTAAAATCCTTGACATAAACAAGTCAAGTCCCCTTTATTTAAATAGCACTTTTTACAACTCAAATTGTAAGTGATAACCGGAAAGTGATTTTGGCTGCACAGCAGCTCTAGAAGAAAATCGTTGTCCAGCTTAAGTAAGTTCAGTATTGATTCATAAAATCATTAGTTATTAATTTAGTTAATGCATCTATTCCGCAGCACTGGAGAAAACCGTGATCTAATCATCCAGTTCGCATACTATGGCATCAATGTTGGCAGATTACAACTAAGCAAGTTCATGGAACTATGGTAGCAAATGTAACTCATGTCGTAATCGCTCTGCTCAGTGCAGGACTTGAACCCAGGTCTCTGGCATGGGTGTCATACACGCTAACAAGGAGGTTGCAACCTCTAGTGACTTGAGATCAGAGGTAGGTTTACTCGCACAGCAGCTACACACTGGGGCGCTGTAAAGGGGGGGTAAACGATGGCGATTCTCGGGGGCAATGACTAAGAGAAGCCCCCCAATAAAATTGTGGTGCTAAAAAAAAAAAATTATTAACTTTAAATTATTCTATTTGCTGTTTCCTGGTGTCAAAAAAATTTATTTGTTTAGGAAACACAAACATCCGTGGGCCCCTCTCGATTGACGGAAGAGGAAGTGAAAATGCCTCAAAAATCTGGAAGTCAAAAACGGAAAGAGAAAAAAATAAGAGAAGTGAAAGAGACAAAGGGTCGACAGTTTGTTACCCAATATTTCACCAGAAAAGCTGGGTTTGTAAGTAGGTCTAAATTGTTAGTGGACCGCCCGTGACGATGATCGTAGCCTACGGCACTTTTCTGTGCGTACGCACGCTTTGTACATGAGGCCCCAGGTCTCTACGGTACACTGTAATGAATTACTGTAAAAAAGTAATGGCTGGCTGTTTTTTAATAATACAGCATATTGCTGTAAACTGCAATGCATTCTGGGGTCATGTGTTGGTTTGACTCAAATTTACAGAATATTGCTGTAAATTGACCCTTCGTAATTTAAAAAAGTACAGTTATTTACCGTAATCAGAGAATACAGGGAAATTCTGTAAATTAAATTACAGTAACACTACTGTAAATTTTACAGTAACTGGCTGGCAACCCTGCTGCCAGTATTATACTGTAAAATTTACAGTCATTTTTTAACAGTGTAGCATTTTTCGACAAGTTGGCACGTTTCGATAGAGCAGGTGCAGCGGGCGCACGGCTTCGCCTCGCATGCAGCCGGTGTCGGCATCTTTGTACGAGGCTCCCATTGTCTTGCAAGTATTCTAACTTCATGAACTCTGATAAAAATCCTCCGCCGGCTGCTGTACAAACTACTATCAGCTGTTTGTGAGGTTTCAGTGCATCTCTTGAAGATGATGTGGAGTTGTATTACTACAATGTCCCCTATATTGTCAAATACAGCATGATTCATCTCTGCCAACCATCTCCACATAATACTTTCACATTATCTGATCCAGACCGACTCGGCAAAACTCAGTTTAAACAGCGCTATAGATAGAAATGATTATATTTCTGCTTTTAGTCACACAATAAATATTTAAACTAGTTTTAATGAAAATGCATGTAGTTTTAGGAAAAGTCAGGGAGCAGCAAGGCTTTGTGATTTATTTAGACAAAGTTATTGACTATGCAAATTTCAAAACGGTCAAAATGACGCCTTGTTTGTTCTAGTGTTAAAGATAATTACCATAAGTTTAAATGTTGCGGTTAAAACGACCGTTCTAGTGTTAAAAAGTGCATGATAAGGGAACTCAATTTTCTCCCATGTTAGGTCAAGAAAACGCTGGAAAAAATAACAGTACACAGTTTTAGTTAAACGTTCAATGCAGTCATACGCACTTTGTCAAAATCATGCCTCGTTCCAAACAGAGTCAAATGAACCAGCTCCAGCATCCCCTGAATCAATTGTCTGATTGACTTAAATATATGAGAATGATAGTCAAAATACCATAAAAGCGCATGATTTTATGTAAATTAATATGAAAAAAGTCTCCGCTGTGTTGAGATTCTTTTCATGGGGCCCAAAATCCTTAGCAGTGCTCCTGGTTACACAAGTTCATTCTGCAAGTTTAGTTCCCTGCGGACAGCCCAACTTCAACAGATGACAAAATGGAGAATAAAAAGCCAGGCTCAGTTCTGGCCAACAAAAGAATAGCAGGGCTGGGTGGGTCACTTTTAAAATGTATTTCACTACAGATTACAAAATACATGCTTTAAAAAGTCATTTGTAACGAATTTCGTTACATTACTCAAGTTTAGTCACTTAATCTAAATACTTTAGAATACTAATAATTATGTAACAAACACAAATAAGGTAATTGTGAGTTTTTACCTCACAATTCACACTTTTTCTCAGAATTGCATGATATAAAGTTGCAATTGTCATGAAGTTATAAAATCAAAATCATGAGATATAAACTTGCAATATTGAGAAAAGTCAGAATTATGAGATATATAAGAAAAGTCAGAATTGCAAGCAAAGAAGTTGAGATATAAACTCGCAATTGCAAGAAAAAAAGTCAGCATTGCAAGTTATCATCATGTAATTCTGACTTTATAACTTGCAATTGTGAATTTATATCTCCCAATTCTGATTTTTATAAAAACGCAGTTGTGAGTTTAAATCTTGGATTTTTGAAAAAAAAAAAAAAAAAAATCAGAATTGTGAGATTCAAACTCGCAATTGCCAGGAAAAAAGTTGCAATTACCATTTTTTACAATTACAAGGGACTCAAACAACTGTTGGAAAAAACATGAAAACAGTCGTGGATCATCCAGTAATGTTTAAATGACATTAAAATTCACAGTAATCACTTTGGTAATCTAAAACACTTTTCAGATGGAACTGTAATCTGATTACCACCCATTTAAAATGAAACACAGTCACTCAAATTTTAAATATGTAACTAAGTTACTTGTGTTTCGTTACTCCCCAACCCTGAAGAACAGTATGATTATGATTCAGGCAGCATCAGAAGTCAGATAAAAAATTAAAAAATATTTAATCCAGTTCAGAGATCGGATTCATCACAGAGACCGGTTCTGTGTAGATGAGGCCGGCACAGGGGATGGTCCAGTCGACACAATCTCTGCTGACATTTGAGGGATGTGTTTGTGCTGTCGTCACATTTGTGGCATGAAGGGGGAATGTGCAGTTAGTGACAGCAGCGCCCACTGCTGGTCAAACATGTCACAGCAAAATAAATCTCAGTGCGAGAGAAAGTAAAAATTCAGTCGCTCATTTACATGCTCCAGAGAGACTCAGACAGTGAGGACAAACAGATACCAGAGGTGAGAATAACTCTCTCTCAACAAGAAAATAATGTAATTTATATCAGCCACAGGAAAATCTTCAATGCATGCATGCTGTTTTTACACACTGTTTTCAGATCTTGTAAAAGGCATGCATTTATAGCCTACTCTTTATTTTTTGTTTTTGCATTCAGCCATTTAAGCAATGCAATAGAAAGATTTTTATGTCGTCAGTCACGTTCGGTTTCTGTGGCGGGTTTCTCAGGCTTTGTTTTGTGTGTTTATAATTTTTTAGTATTCTATAGTCATCTAAATATGCATTAAAAGATATTGGTGTTTCTTGAAACGTGAAAGTAATAGTTTATCATGTCATTTTAAACTACTTTATAATCCCTGACCATTTTGGACATTCCAATGAGCTTTCAGTAAATCTAATCTAATCTTGTCATTTCAAATTCATTCTTATTCGTTTTAGTTGTTTAAGTTTCATAAATTTCTATTGCAGAATCAGAACCATGAATGCTGTAAATTCTGTTCAGCTGTTCATTCTGGTTTGGACTTTTACTCCAGTCTTTCAATCTGATGTTGGTAAGAGAATGAACTTTTCCTAAAAAGGGCGCGAGGGCCTAAATCTAAGATTATGAAAAGTTTTTTTGGTAAAATTTGATTCAAATGCAGTATATAAAAAATGAATAAAGATGCACTATAGTAAGTGGAAGTGAATTTGCATTTCGTGTTAAAACTGCTACAGATATTTTTATTATTCTTCAGTTATTTTATTTAATGACATACATTATTATTTTTCAGGTGTCATCAGTGTAATCTGTGAGGATGTGACTGGAACTGTGGGAGAGGAAGTAACTTTCACTTGCAACGTCACTGTAAAGAGCTCTAAATGCTGCATTCAACTGTATAAGTTTCAATACCCTGAGAAATATAATGACTCGACAATCTGTGGACAAAACTGCTCCTGTGAACAGAGAAACAGCTTCACATGCAGATACACTCCAACTACAGCAATGACAGAACGATTCAGATTCTTTGTGCAGACACCGTGTGGATACAACAAACCCACAGAATTCACTGTGAACATAAGAGGTACAGTATATAATACTGTTGATTATAATTCAGTAAATGTTTGCAGCTGTACATTTATTTTCAGTTCACTAACAGTGGTTTAAATTCTGTTAACAGAGCCCAATAAACCTGAACCTCCTGGTCGGAACGGTAATATATATTTTATTATAGCACAAGAGTACTTGATTCTGATTGGTTGATGAATGTTCTAAGGTGTGCAGTTATTTTCCCGTAAACACACAGCAGTGGATCGGCTCCATGCCTGTCGACCGCATTCCGTTACAATCAGCTATTTGTCTGTTATTTCATTCAAGACATTTACCAGAACAAACATGACAAACAAAAAGATCAAAATGACAAACAACTTCCAGGCTTGGGATAAGATAAGAAAGTAGTTTAAAATGCAAGAGCGAGGACAAAACAAAAAAGTCTTGAAATAAAACAACAAACCTGTGGTATAAATGTTTGAAACTTAATTTTTTACTTTAAAATCTGTTCACAGAGCCCAGAATATTTCCAAATGTCACTGACAATCCTGGCGTCGAAGGTATTGTATTGTATTACGCCTATTATTTAGCTCGAGGTTACTAATGAGCTCCAGGTTTTAGTCTCTTGTCAGCATGTTTATCATTTTAAAAATCACCTGTGAAAGATGATTTTAAATGCACCTTTACAGGAGGAACTGAATCACACGTACCTAAATCTAAACCTACAGAAGGACCTGAACCTGATCCTCTTTTAAAACTTGCCGTCATCGCTGCTGTTGTAAGCGGGTTCATCATCGTCATCGTGCCAATCATTTACAAAATGAAGCAAAAGTACAAACAGAAGAGGAGGATTCTGGAGAACCACCATGACGTGGTCCAGTGGTCTGACATCACTGGCTGGAATACTAAAGCACTGACTTTTGTTTGACTTTTAATGTGAAGATCATGAGACTATCATAAATCATCATAAACTATATCTTATGTTACATCTCAGACTACTGAGCTTTATATCTCTGTAGGTTTTAAAACTAATATATTATTGATCAGTGTGTGTCTTTAATGATCTTACACCCGTGTGAACTCTGAAACTAAAACCAGTGTTTGCGTTTGCTCTTTTTTTGTTCTGACATTCAAGGGATGTATATAATGTTCATTTTGTATTTGGTAAGCGGAAATGATTTTTTGCAATCATTATTCTGCACATGTAATTTCGTAACAATGTAAACGGTGTTGTTGTTTTAAAAAGCAATGGAATGAAGAAACACTTGTGTTGCTCTCTAAAGATCAAAATCTGGACCCTCATTTCATCGTCACACGGTACAGCAGTGAAACAAGTTTAAATTATGTTTCTGAGAAATAGAGAGAGAAAAAGAAAAAGTTGAGTACATGAAAAATCATGCCTTATCTAAATTAAAATCCATAAACCAAGTTATATGAATATAACGCAAGTGTTGCAAAACAAACATTCAAGTAGAGTCAGATAGATAGATAGATAGATTTTCAAAGCTTCGAATCAATTGAGCCGATGCTTCGCAAAATGATTCACTGTTTCAAAACACCACACGCTGGTGACGCCTGCTGGTCAGAACAGTGTAACTGCAACAAAAACGCATAGAAACAGCTTTTACAAACCCATTGCATCTGTTTTATTGAATATATATTTCATCATATGCAATAAACCCATCTTAATACCATTAAATATGAAGTTCCTGCATAATATTTATTATTTTATCAATTTTCAGGGCTTGTTTTGTTTGTTCTATGTCAGTTAAACAGACTATGAACTACTATTATTCACTTTAATTATGCAAATGCCTCATTAAAACATCTACACATGTATAAAACTCGTCAGAGATCAGGTAATAGATGGGTATCTGTCCAAATACCCACATTTGCGGTCTTGGCCACTAGTAAGTGTGCAAGACTGTGCCATGTCTTAAAAATAGCAAAGTTCCGTGTACTAAACGCACTCTAAACCCACACTATCCTGAATACAGCTTTGGCTGAGCGTATCCCATCATGCATTATGCTCGGAAGCTCAAAAAAATTCCAAAATCGCGGATAAAACATTCCGCTTTAAGTTGCATTAATTAGATGTTTCATATAATTTGGTAGTGAAACATAAAGTTGTGCATCATTTCTGTTGTTGATTGAGTGTCGTTTGATGAGGATTGCTGCTTGTTTAAGCTTTGTGGGACAAAATTTCAAAGTATTTAATTGACCCTTCGCAACCCTTTACTCTTTGCCGACAAGTCATGCGCTCTCACGCCACACATCATGTTCTCACGCAGTGAAAAATACATCGAGGAGCGAAGAGGACACTGACAACGTATGAAACAGTATCATATTAAATATATTGTAATTTTTAAAGAAGTTTAATCAATAAATAGCGTCTAGTGTCGTGACAGATCGCTGTAGCTCCTCGATCATCTCTTCATACTAGTTCATTTATAGCATCAAATAAACATGAATGAACATCAGATGTTGTTTCAAGACGTGAGCACACACAATTTATCAAGTTCAAGTTCACCAACGTTAATCTACTAACTCCCCTGACTGCTTTGACGGACAAAATGGCAGATATTCAAATACTGACTTTAAAAATACATATTTTACACTTTATTGTAATTTTTTTTTGTAAGAATTATTTTGTCATATTTTTAACATCAGTTCTACACTCTGAGTGACCTCAGTAGTGCACATTTTCAACAGTTCTGTTAAGGGTTGGATTTGGTGACAAATTATACTGTAATGAAGATTATAATATACTATAGATATATTGCATATAGTATATATTATGACTGTATATGAGATTATATTAAACCATACTGAAGTGCAGTGGGGTTTATGTGTTTGCTGTCTTTAGCTCTAAACGCCAGAACAAGACTGGATATAAATAAGAATAAGCTTCATATTGGCAGCGAATATTCGGAGCTGTTGGACTGGGAATTATGCATTTCTATGGCACCGCGATCAAAGCCTGAATGAATCTACAGCGATCAGGTAACTGTGTTTCATTACAGGTACATTTTAGATGGGTGGTAATCAGATTACAGTTACATCTGAAAAGTGTTTTAGATCACCAAAGTGATTACTTTGAGTGTAAACTGTGAAATGTAAACAGAAATGAATGATTCTCTGACTCTGACAGTCTGAAAAATCATCCTAAGCAACATTTCTGCTCATAAGTTTCATGCGCCTTGCAGAATATGCAACATTTTAACAGTTTTAACAAAATAAGAGGGAGCATGAAAATTATATTTTTATTTATTACTGTCCTGAATTAGCTATTTCACATAACAGATGACTGAATTTATAAAAATTGCCCCATTCAAAAGTTTACAGATCCTTGAATCTCAACTGACACGTCATCAGATGATCCACAGCTGTTTTCATGTTTTGTTTCATACAGTGAAAAAGGTAAAAAAAAGAAAAGATAATTGTGAATTTTTATCTCACAATTCTGACTTTTGTGGTTACTTTTCCCTGCAATTGCAAGATATAAACTCACGATTGCAAGTTATAAAGTCAGAATTGCATGATGAAAGCTTGATATTCAGATTTTTTTCTTGAAATTGCGAGTTCATATCTCATTTCTGACTTTTCTTTAAATTCTGAAATTTTGTCTCAAAATTGAAAGTTTATTACTCACAATTGCAACTTTATATCACGCAATTCTGAGCAAAAAAGTCAGAATTGTGAGATAAAGGCCTTTTTTGTGTTTGTTTCACACTTATTAGTATTCCAAAGTATTCTAAAGTATTTAGATTAAGTGACTAAACTTGAGTAATGTAACGAAATACGTTACAAATGACTTTTTAAAGCATGTATTTTGTAATCTGTAGTGAAATACATTTTAAAAGTAACCTACCCAGCCCTGCCAATGATTGGGAGTTTTCTGAAAGAGCCAACCTGTACCGCCTGACTGCTGTAGATTCAATGGGCCCCAATGTAACTGAAGCTCTGCATTTACCATCTTTAAAAATAAACGGGCAAGATTTTATCACAAGTAGCATGCCAAATAAATTAATCAGAACTTTATTAACCCAAGAAAAATTCCCAAATCAAGACAGTCGAAAAAACTTGAATCAAATTTTTCCCAAGAGCTCCTTTCATAAATTAAGAACTTTGTATCTCTCCTTTCCTAAACCTCCAAAAGCCAAGGAAGTATGTTTAATGATATCTACCCATCTTCAGAATTCCTTAGGCATAGATTTAATATTGACCGCAATAATTGCATTTTCTATGATTGTGATATTAAAACAACTGTACATTTATTTTTTTGACTGTAAATTCAGTAGAGCTTTTTGGTCTGATATGTTAAAGTTTCTATTAATGTGATTTCTCAATTTTCTAAAAATGATATATTTTTGATATAAATATTCAATTTCTGCTAAATAATGTTTTAATTTTGGGAGAATTTTTTTAAGTGCCTTAAAGCAAAACCATTGTTTTCTGTTTTTCAAAAAGAATTTTGGTTGTACTGTAAAACTGTGTGTTAAAAAAATGCATAACAGGAAAAAGACTATTTAGTTTATTGAGGAAATTTAAATTTTTTTCTTCTCTTGTTTTACTTTTATTTTATTGTCGTTGTTGTGCTCTGTTCTATTGGATTCTCTTATATTTCAGTATTGCCTTATTGTACTTGTTTCCTTTTGTAAAAAAAAAAAAAAAAAACCTCTAAGAGGACGTGAACGCTTTTTACGAGTTACAATAATTATAAGGCGTGAAATTCTGTTCGTATATCTACTGGAAATTGAAATGTGTCAGTCAGGCTGCGTCTCAATCAGCTCTCTAGCTTCCTAAATCACTATATCGTGTAAATTAATGTGGCCGACTCCCTGACCAGTGCCCTGAGTACCCTAACTAGGGAGCTGATTTACACACACACACACACTATTAGTTTGACTACTTCGGTCTTTTTGCCGTCACTTCCGTGTGTGACGTAAGCTGTGACAAGCGGTTAATCGCTAGTGTTGGAGAAGAGAGTGGAGACTAGTGCGTGACTCCCTTTTTCCCTGTCGGATTCTACAATCAGAAAGTCTTAACCTCGTCTGATGAAAATGTGGAAGTTAAGAAGCTGAGTCGGTGAGGATATAATGGCATTCAAGTAAGTTTAGTCGATGTGTTTTATATCAGACCTGCTCATTCCGAGTTGTTTTCTGTAGTGTGAGTCAGACTGTGTTCAAAACAACAAATATCAATACAATGAAGTTAATAAAGCTAATAAATCCCTACAACCAACCATTTTTTGATCAGTTTCTGTTGTTTAAACATCAAATGAGTAAGAGAATTTTAAAACCGAAAGTGAAAGTTTACAAAGACAGCGGCATTGAGTAAATATAAGTGCTTTTTTATTAATGACGAGGACGTTTTTAAGTATGAAACTTTATTAATGATACAGTGACTTCTTATAGGCCTGTGCCAAAAGGTCAAGAAGAGTTTTATTTCTCATGTCATGACCACTTTAAATCAAAACTGTGCGTTTATATGAACTGAAATGCATTTCTTTCGAGGTAATTAATTATTTTACCCCTATAGATCCCTGTAGGTCTATATAAGATGTTCGTTGGACTGAATGTCGATATTTAAGGCCTGTATGGGAGACCAGGATGGTTATTACAGTAAATGTGAGTTTATCCTGGTGCTGAGGTCTCTATAAGCTGTAGTCTAGTGAGTGTTGATTTGGTTTTACTGAACCTGATGAGGTGTGATTTTGTTGACATATGAAAAAAATGTGTTGAGGAATTAAACATTACATTGGACCTTAAAGGCAGCATGAAATAACAGACATATACCCTATATCCTTTTAATGCATATTTTGGGTCATGTATATTAACATATGGTTAGACTCCGCCCCTGCAATCTCACATCCACGCGACGTGCCACGCCCACATCTCAAAATACAGCATCTACTCTGACTGATCTATTCAACTGACCCTTCGCAACACCCGCCCCCTTAGTTACTGTTGCTATGTCTGACTAGCCATGCGCTCTCACGCCACACATCATGTTCTCACGCAGTGAAAATACATCGAGGAGCAAAGAGGACGCTGACAACTTATGAAACAGTTTCATATTTAACATATTGTCATTTTTTAAAGAAGTTTAATCAATAAATAGCGTCTAGTGTGTGTTTAATGTGTCGTGACAGATCGCTGGAGCTCCTCGATCATCTCTTCATACTAGTTCATTTATAGCATCAAATAAACATGAATGAACATCAGAAGGAATGTTGTTTCAAGCGCGGAAAAATTTCAAGTTCGCAACGTTAATCTACTAACTCTCCTGACTGCTTTGTTGGGCAAAATGGCAGATTCAGGGTTATGATTGGTCAGATCGCCTGTCAATCAAACTGCTGGCGAAGGGTCAGTTGCAGCGCATCTTGATTCCCTGCAGCGAGTGAAAGCAGTGAATGATGTGTGATGTGACTTTCAATGAATATAAAAATGTCAGAAAGGGATCTCCAGGACAGTAACGGGGATCACCACACAGGATGTGTTCTTCCTTTATATATCTAGGTGGAGCTCAACTCTGAATGCATGTCATGTGTTTTTTGCAGAAGCACAGCCTGTAATGCCGCGGTGCTGTTTATCCTGGTTTGCACGTTCACAGCTGTCTGCCAAGCTGATGGTAAGAGAAAACATTCATGAATTCACTTTCACTGATGATAGTTCATCTTGCTGTATTATGGAGAACATGGACTGCATCATGTGACTCAGAGTCACAGGGCAGATGAAGAGATGTTTGGAAAACCTGTTATTTTTTCGTTTCTGTTTGGTGACGCTAATATCGCTGAAGCAACACACTTCAACTAAAATTGAATTTATTAATGTGTAAAATGACAAACTAATTTTCTGTCTATGTATTTAACTGGTACAAACTTCTTTTTTTCAGATTTCTGCAGTATAAGCTGTGAGGATGTGACTGGAACTGTGGGAGAGGAAGTAACTTTCACCTGCAGCGTCTCTCAGTGCTCTGACTGCTGCATTAAACTGTATAAGTTTCAGTATAAAGACTCAGAAATCTGTAGACAAGAGTTTCCTCTGGACTCCTGTAAACGGAGAAACAGCTTCACATGCAGATACACTCCAACTACAGCAATGACAAAACAATTCAGATTCTATTTTCAAACAATGTGTGGAATAAAAGCAACAGAATTCACTGTGGTCATAACAGGTACAGTATATGATACTGTTGATTTTAATTCAGTAAATGTTTGCAACTCTACTTATTTTCAATCTACTAATAATGGTTTTAAATCTGTTCACAGAGCCCATTTAATCTGAAATTGTCATTGTAGATCTGGATAAGAAATATATTACATTCTATTATGCCATAAGACTGTTGAATGCTTGATTCTGATTGGTTGATGAATGTTCTAAGGTGTGCAGTTATTTTACAGTAAACACACAGCAGTGAATCAGTTCCGTGTCTGTTTGGAGCATAACAGTTCCTTATTCGCCTAATTATTTCAGTTATTTCAAAGGACCAAAACAAATAGAACAAAGAAAGAGGATAAAATGACTTACAACTTTCATGTTTTCCCTACTAAATTACCTTTTATTACTTATGTAAAGCATGCTATATTTATTTTGTTCTCTTCTTTGTCTCATACACGTGCAGATAGACACATTTATTTTTAATCTACTAACATGTTATTTATTGAAAACAGAAAGCTATTATATAGATGTTATATAACAATAAAACGACTTGCTGTTGTTGATATTAAACAACAATTGCAAGTTGATATATTATCATACAATCAATCAAGTGACACTTCCACTGTGAAAATTACGGGTACAGTATGTAATACTGTTGTTCATATTTCAGTAAATTTTTGCAAATGTTTCAGTATCCTATATCTGGTTTAAAATCTGTTAGTAAAGCCCTCTCAACCCTGAAAGACTAAGCTTCTGACAAGCAAGTTATTTATATATTCCATTAAAATGACAGATTTTTGATTACAGGTTATTATAATGTAGGAACAGAGTTGTTAGTTTTTTGTCAGCATATACATAACTTTAAATCACCTGTGAATAAATTATTTTAGAGTTGAAGGTCTAAGAAGGAAATTGATGATCTCACATCTCTAGATATTTGAGTCGGTGATTTTAGAGATGTTTAGATTTGGTCTGTGTGTGTCAAGAAATCAGTCCTCAGATTCTCAGAAGTGTTTGTGAAGTCTGTCTGATGTTTGATCGCTTGATTTAAACACTTTAAATGCACCTTTCCAGAGACACCATCATCAGGAGAGGACCATGGATCAACAGCAGAAAACAGTACTGGATCTCATGGTACTGTCGTCGCTTCAGTCGTGAGCTGTTTCATCATCATCATCATCATCATCACAATGACAATCATTTACAAAAGGAAATCAAACTCCAGCACACCTCATGGAGTCCAGAAGTGGACAACAGCAGCTTCCAAGAGCAAATCCCAAAAAAAAGTGATTCATATCACCGGCTCAACAGTTTAACATTGAGTTTCGTTTGACTCTTAATGTGAAGCTCGTGAAAGACAAACTTTACAGGAACTCCATAAACTATTTCTGTCATTCATTACTATCTGTTAAACCGCAAACTACTGAACTATATAACTCTGGTTGTAGCTTTTTAAACTCTTTTATATTAATTTCTGTGAAATACTTGTATATTATTGGTCTTTTTGACCAGTGTATATTTTTGGATATACTGAATGTAAGCCTGTTTGTGTTTTTATTTATTGCCTATTAAAGTGCAAACTGGCTTTGGTTTTGCTCTTTTTTTCTGATTTTCAAGAAATGTGTATTTTGTATTTAAGTGGTGTTATAGCTTAAGTATGGAAAGTATTATTTACTTTTAATGTTTTTACCTCCAATTTTCTAATGCTGTGAACGGTGCGTTTTTGTACAGGATTCTTTCTTGCCAACAAGGTATTTAGTTTTATTTGTATTTTTTTTATGTATTTCTTTAGAAAATTTACTGTAAATTAATAAAACCGTGAGTTCTGAGTATATATATATATTTTTTTTTATAATATTTTTTTCTCACATTTTTAGCATCAGTTCCCAACTGTACCAGTGACCTCACAGTACTGCACATTTTCAACAGTCATTTTACATATGAAGGGAAATAAGTACCAAACTCGAGAGCTTGAAGATGTGAATTTGAGGATTGCTGCTTGTTTAAGCTTTGTTGGACAAAATTTCGAAGTATTTAATTGACCCTTCGCCGACAAGTCATGCGCTCTCACGCCACACATCATGTTCTCACGCAGTGAAAAATACATGGAGGAGCAAAGAGGACACTGACAACTTATGAAACAGTTTCATATTTAACATATTGTAATTTTTGAAAGAAGTTTAATCAATAAATAGCGTCTAGAGTCTCTTTAATGTGTCGTGACAGATCGCTGTAGCTCCTCGATCATCTCTTCACACTAGTTCATTTACAGCATCAAATAAACATGAATGAACATCAGAAGGAATGTTGTTTCAAGCGCGGAAAAATTTCAAGTTCGCAACGTTAATCTACTAACTCTCATGACTGCTTTGTTGGGCAAAATGGCAGATTCAGGGTTATGATTGGTCAGATCGCCTGTCAATCAAACTGCTGGCGAAGGGTCAGTTGCAGCGCATCTTGATTCCCTGCAGCGAGTGAAAGCAGTGAATGATGTGTGATGTGACTTTCAGTGAATGTTAAAATGTCAGAAAGGGATCTCCAGGACAGTAACGGGGATCACCACACAGGATGTGTTCTTCCTTTATATATCTAGATGGAGCTCAACTCTAAATGCATGTCATGTGTTTTTTGCAGAAGCACATCCATGGGTGCCTGTAATGCTGCGATGCTGTTTATCCTGGTTTGCACTTTCACAGCTGTCTGCCAAGCCTATGGTAAGAGAAAACATTCACAAATTCACTTCCATTTATGATAATTCATCTTGCTGCATTATGGAGAACATGGACTGAAGCATGTAACTGTCACAGGGAAGATGAAGAAAAACCTGTTATAATTTCTTCGTTTCTGTTTGGTGATGCTAATATTGCAGAAGCAACACACTTCAACTTAAATTGAATTTCTTGAATGTAAAATGACAGAAATTATTTTTCTGTTGATGTATTAAACTAATATAAACTTTTTTCAGGTGACATCAGTGTAAGCTGTGAGAATGTGACTGGAACTGTGGGAGAGGAAGTAACTTTCACCTGCAACGTCACTGTGATACGCTCTAAATGCAGAATTACATTGTATAAGTTTCAAAACCCTGAGATTAATAATAACACAGAAATCTGTAGACAAAACTGCTCCTGTGAACAGAGAAACAACTTCACATGCAGATACACTCCAACTACAGCAATGACAAAACAATTCGAAATCTTTGTGCAAACAACGTGTGGATACAACAAACCCACAGAATTCACTGTGAACATTACAGGTACAGTATATCATACTGTTGTTTATAATTCAATAAATGTTTTCAACTCTACATTCATTTTCAATCTACTAACAGTGGTTTAAAATCTGTTAACAGAGCCCCAAAAAATGTGACACTGTCACTGTACATTCTATTATAATTATTGATTATTGAATACCTATTGTTTTCAAGTCAAGTTGAGCAAGTTTCTTTCAGAAAACATGAAGCTGTTATATAGTTGTTGTAATATAGCAATAAAACAACTTCCTGCTGTTGTTGTTATATAAACAAAGAACGTGTGAATTCACTGTGAACATAACAGGTACAGTATATAATACTGTTGATTATAGTTCAATAAATGTCTGCAAATTTTATTTTCAATCTATTATCTGTTAACAGAGCCCAGTAAACCTGAATCTGTCACTGAAGCTGCTGGTAAGAAAGATATTATATTCTATTATCATTTTTATTTTTGCGTATGAAGTTACTTACAGAACACATGAAGCTGTTATATAGCAATAAAACAACTTCCTGCTACTGCTGTTGTTATATAAATAATAATATAATTATATAAATAATAATAATAATAATAATTATATATATATATATATATATATATATAGTAATAATAAAAAAAAGGATTTCATTAAAACTAATAGGTAATGTATTGGTTTAAAATGCATGATTAAGTAATGTTTAGATCTGATAACATTTCTGTATTTTGAAATTCCAGTCAGAGAGCACTATGTCATAGTGGAAGCGATTGGATATAGTTAGTTTTTAGTTTGAAGTTAGAGACGTTAGAAGCAACACAGTTTTTTTGACCGTGCGTACCATGTCTATGTTTAATTTTATGTTTTTGAAGTAAACAATCAAAAAGAAGACAGTTTGTTTGCTCGTGTTTCAAATACTGGTTGTAGTGAGACTGACTTCAAAAAGGGGTACAGAAGAATTAAAATCAACCAGGTGCCACAACAAAACTGTTGATTATAGTTCAATTAATGTCTGCAAATTTTATTTTCAATCTATTATCTGTTAACAGAGCCCAGTGAACCTGAATCTGTCACTGAAGCTGCTGGTAAGAAAGATATTATATTCTATTATCATTTTTTATTTTTGCGTATGAAGTTACTTACAGAACACATGAAGCTGTTATATAGCAATAAAACAGTTTGTATCTGTTTTTATATAAGAAGAATGTGAAGTTATGGAGCATGGCCTGACGTTCATGTTATCACAGGTCTCATGGACCATATCCAGATTGTCACAGTGTTTCAGGAAGGAAGTCGAAGAGATCAGGATCAGTAACATTCCAAGTTTAATTATAAAACTGCAGGAGAAACCAAAAATAACAGCGATCGGACTGAGTGAACGGAGGAACTTAAATAGCAAACAGAGATGATGATAATTAATTGAACACATATGAACTAATAATGAGGAGCAGGAAAACAGAACAAAGGAATACATGAGTCCATGATAATGAAACTAAACAGAACATAACTGTGACACAGATATAATTGATAATTATTTACTTTTCCGAATTACTATAAAAATGGAAACTGCCCTTCCTTCAAAACACTGATTCATGAAGCTTTACGAATCTTTAGTTTCGAATCAGTGGTTCGGTTCGCATATCAAACCGCCAAAGTCACGTGAACTACTGTAATTGCGAATCACTTCTGACGTGACGAAGCCTCGTTTACTGAAATCACGTGACTTTGGCGCTCCGAACCAAACAAAAAGATTCGTAAAGCTTCATATCGATGTCATTTTAATGTAATATAATAACTCTATAAAGTTTATTAAATGTGCATCTATTTTTACTCTAGTAGTTTAAAATCTGTTTACAAAGCGCAGCTGCGGAACAATCTTGTTAAAGTTTCTTTTGTGTAAATATTAAATTATAATTATTGCTTTAATTGAATTACTTATAGACACTGCTCTTCGCTCTCTTATCAGCATATTCATAACTTTAAATCAGATACAAATAAATGATTTTGTTAGAGTCTGGTATTCTGTCTGTCTGTTTTTCCCTGTCATGTGCTCCTTGTGTCACCCAGTTTTCATTCCCTGTCTTCATTTGTTTCAATATTGTCAGCTGCTTGTTATTATTAGTTATCATCGTCACCTGTGTCCTCGTCATTAGTGCTTGTATTTATTCCCTGTGTTTCCCTCACTCCTGGTCGGTCATCGTTTGTATTGAGATGTGTTTGCTGTTGTCCCGTTTTCCTGGATTCCTGTTTTGTTGATTAAAGAGACATTCCGACCATCCCTTCATCTTCGTGCGTTTTTGTGGCACACGTCACGTAACAGATTTAGTGTTCAAAGTTTAAGAAGGAAACTGATCGTGGTTTTCAAATGAACGTATCGGAGTGTTGATTGCACAGATATCAATATCATATGTGTCATTTTTATCAGAAGAATCATATTGTGATGATATATTTCTCAGATATTTTGATATTGTGTTTATGATTTAAATGATTTATGTTTAATACACCTTTTTTTTCCAGAGAAATTCTGCCAGAAAGTATAAAGAACATCTCAACAACTGACTTTTAAAGGATGTTTTCTATATAGAAGTCATAATAAAGCTCATAGCTTAAAATGATTTTACTGTACTTTTTTCACTGTAGTTTTGTAACAGTGTGAGTTCTGTGGTATTGTACAGTGTGCCTTATTGTTTCAAAAAGCAAAGAAATGAATAAAGACTTGTGAAGACTTGATTGAAGACTCTAAAGATGAATATTTGAACATGATGAAGGGTCAGTTATAGTGAAACTATAGCAGTCAACATTTGAAGTGGATCAAAACCTTTCATCAAAGTTGTTCTAAAACCTCCTTCTTTGGAGAACTTTGAACCGTTTTGGTCCAGTTTAATTGCTGGACACTGCAGTTTGTGAGGAGACACACACACACTTATTTATTTGTGTAAAACAAGTGAACTAAACTTATTCTGCAGGCATTTGTTGTTAAATGTTGGATAGAAATAGATTTTTTTGATTATATATATATATATATATATATATATATATATATATATATATATATATATATATATATATATATATATATATGCATATAGATTTTGGGAATAGTTTTCCACATTCTGAGGAATAAATCTCAGTAAAATCACCCTATAGATAAAAGTAGAGACAGGTTTATAAAATGTGTAAGCCAATTTTATATTTGTCTTTGGTGTGGTAGTATAGATGGTCTATTCCTAGTGAGTTTTTGAGGGTTTCTTTATTTATCCATTCATATTATGAATGATAGTCTATCTGTTACATCAACTATCAGGGTGACCCTATAAGTTTAGCAGGCTGGTGGACACATGGATTTGGTGGTGGTGGCCTGGGGTGGAGTCAAATTCCCGGCCTGATTTACTGTCCCAGTCCGCCACTGATGTATATATATTTTGAATGTATTGAACTATATGTATATAAATAGTTAAATCCCCCCGTATTGTTTCAAACTTCCCAACCATTATGCGCTCCTCACTCCTATCCAGTAGGTGTCGGGAATGCACCATTTAAATTGGTCTGCCATTATCATCAGAAATAGAAGACTTTTCGTCTGATGAAAATGTGGAAGTTAAGAAGCTGAGTCGGTGAGGATATAATGGCATTCAAGTAAGTTTAGTCGATGTGTTTTATATCAGACCTGCTCATTCCGAGTTGTTTTCTGTAGTGTGAGTCAGTCTGTGTTCAAAACAACAAATATCAATACAATGAAGTTGTACAATGCAAATGAAGTTAATAAATCCCTACAGGCGAACATTTTTGATCAGTTTCTGTTGTTTAAACATCAAATGAGTTTTATTGTTAAAACCGACAGTGAACGTTTACAAAGACAGCGGCATAGAGTAAATATATATTCAAGGAGAATTTGATTTCTCATGTCATGACCACTTTAAATCAAAACTGGGCGTTTATATGAACTGAAATGCATTTCTTTCGAGGTAATGAATTATTTTACCCCTATAGATCCCTATAGGTCTATATAAGATGTTCGTTGGACTGAATGAAGATCTTCAAGGCCAGGATGGATATTACAGTAAATGTGAGTTTATCCTGGTGCTGAGGTCTCTATAAGCTGTAGTCTAGTGAGTGTTGATCTGAACCTGATGAGGTGTGATTTTGTTAATATATGAAAAAAATGTGTTGTAGAATTAAACATTACATTGGACCTTAAAGGCAGCATGAAATAACAGACATATACCCTATATCCTTTTAATGCATATTTTGGGTCATGTATATTAACATGTAGTCTGGTTAGACTCTTGAAGAAGTTCTTGAATTGAATATATATATATATATATATATATTCAATTCAAGAACTTCTGCAGACTGACAGGCACCGTTTATTTTGAAAAATTGACAGTAAAAATACATATTTTACCCTTTATTATAATTTTTTTTCATAAGAATTATTTTGTCACATTTTTAGCAACTCTTCTAGTGATCTCAGTAGTGCACATTTTTCAACAGTCCTGTTAAGGGTTGGATTTTTTGGCGACAAATTATACTGTAATGAAGATTATAATATACTATAGATATATTGCATATAATATATATTATGACTGTATATGAGATTATATTAAACCATACTGAAGTGCAGTGGGGTTTGTGTGTTTGCTGTCTTTAGCTCTAAACGCCAGAACAACACTGGATATAAATAAAATAGGGAGCTGAGTCAGACACACACTCACTTTGAAATTTTGCCAGAATGTCCTGACCGTGTGTGACGTAGGCTGTGGTCACTGGTGTTGGAGAAGAGAGTGGAGACTAGTGCGAGACTCGCTTTTTTCCCTGTCGGATTCTACAATCAGAAAGTCGCAACTTCGTCTGATGAAAATGTGGAAGTTAAGAAGCTGAGTCGGTGAGGATATAATGGCATTCAAGTAAGTTTAGTCGATGTGTTTTATATCAGACCTGCTCATTCCGAGTTGTTTTCTGTAGTGTGAGTCAGTCTGTGTTCAAAACAACAAATATCAATACAATGAAGTTGTACAATGCAAATGAAGTTAAGAAATCCCTACAGACGAAAATTTTTGATCAGTTTCTGTTGTTTAAACATCAAATGAGTTTTATTTTTAAACCGAAAGTGAACGTTTACAAAGACAGCGCCATAGAGTAAATATAAGTGCTTTTTTTGTTAAGTGTTACGTTTTGAAATATGAAACTTTCAGGATTTATTAATGATACAGTGACTTCTTATAGGCCTGTGCCAAAAGATCAAGGAGAATTTGATTTCTCATGTCATGACCACTTTAAATCAAAACTGGGCGTTTATATGAGCTGAAATGCATTTCTTTCGAGGTAATTAATTATTTTACCCCATATAGATCCCTGTAGGTCTATATAAGATGTTCGTTGGACTGAATGAAGATCTTCAAGGCCAGGATGGTTATTACAGTAAATGTGACTTTATCCTGGTGCTGAGGTCTCTATAAGCTGTAGTCTAGTGAGTGTTGATTTGGTTTTACTGAACCTGATGAGGTCAGGGTTCTGTCACGTCGGTCTAGTTCATTTTATTGGTTTTGTGACAGAGCTCCGACACTCCCTGTATGTCCGCTGTTTGTGTTTGCGTTCGGTCTCGAGACGTGCGCTCTCCCGTCTGCGTGTCGTGATTCATGTTGGGCGCGTGGTGTTTAGATCTCGCATTCCTGTCTGGGTCGGTTTCAGGTCGGGATTCGGACATTCGCGCTCCCTGGTGCGTTCTTCCCTTACATAAGATTACTGCAGTTTTTTAGAAGTAATACTACAGTTTTTGTTACATATAGAAAAATGCAGTTTTTTGGCAGTATTGCAGTATAACCTAAAATGTCTGTAGTTTTACTGGAGTACAACTATACTGCAATACATCTAAAGTACTAGTAAAATAAAACTGCAATACAACTGCAGTTCCCTTACAAAAAAGAACTGCAGTATATTGAAGTAGAACTGCAATAAAACTGCAGTACCAAGTAGTTTAACTGCAGTTTAATTCAAATTTGCAGTATAATGAAGTATAGTCACAGTACAACTGCAGTACATTGAAGTTCAACAGAAGTAAAACTGCAGTACCAAGTAGTTTAACTGCAGTTTAATTCAAATTTGCAGTATAATGAAGTATAGTCACAGTACAACTGCAGTACATTGAAGTTCAACAGCAGTAAAACTGCAGTACCAAGTAGTTTAACTGCAGTTTAATTCAAATTTGCAGTATAATGAAGTATAGTCACAGTACAACTGCAGTACATTGAAGTTCAACAGAAGTAAAACTGCAGTACCAAGTAGTTTAACTGCAGTTTAATTCAAATTTGCAGTATAATGAAGTATAGTCACAGTACAACTGCAGTACATTGAAGTTCAACAGAAGTAAAACTGCAGTACCAAGTAGTTTAACTGCAGTTTAATTCAAATTTGCAGTATAATGAAGTATAGTCACAGTACAACTGCAGTACATTGAAGTTCAACAGAAGTAAAACTGCAGTACCAAGTAGTTTAACTGCAGTTTAATTCAAATTTGCAGTATAATGAAGTATAGTCACAGTACAACTGCAGTACATTGAAGTTCAACAGAAGTAAAACTGCAGTACCAAGTAGTTTAACTGCAGTTTAATTCAAATTTGCAGTATAATGAAGTATAGTCACAGTACAACTGCAGTACATTGAAGTTCAACAGAAGTAAAACTGCAGTACCAAGTAGTTTAACTGCAGTTTAATTCAAATTTGCAGTATAATGAAGTATAGTCACAGTACAACTGCAGTACATTGAAGTTCAACAGAAGTAAAACTGCAGTACCAAGTAGTTTAACTGCAGTTTAATTCAAATTTGCAGTATAATGAAGTATAGTCACAGTACAACTGCAGTACATTGAAGTTCAACAGCAGTAAAACTGTAGTATAAGTACAGCTGCAGTAAAATGAAGTACAACTGAAAGTTGCATGAAGTATAAAAGCAGTATAACTGCAGTTGTATTGCACACTCAAAAAAAAAGATTTTTCGAAGCTGTTCACTTTATTTAAACAACTTATTTTGATTCAACACCATTATATTGGTTTTAAGTTCAAACGTGATTGCTTCATGTTAAATTGACTTGAAATGATTACTTTTTGACTTAATGTAATGTTTTCATTTTAAAATAACATGTTTCACTCAAGTAAACTCAACCAGGACTCAATCAAACAGGACTTTCACTTCCCATCATGCTTTGCAAAGCGACTGAACTGGGAGAGTAAATATTGAAATAAAGTGTTATTTTAAACAGTTTTTAGCAAGATGAGAAAATTGAGAGATGTTTTTAATGTTTACTGTTCTATTATGTTGATATTTAAAAGTTTCTGTTATGTTAATAGTTTTGGGGTTACCATTGTGGTGAAGTGTTGAGCTTGTGCTTACGTTGAGGGTATGCCAGCTGCTATCTTAATCACTAATAATTGAGTGATCCCTGTGGTAGTGTTCTGGATGAAACCAGTATGACTTCTGGACTGTAAACAAAGAGCATCACAAACGTTATACAAAACCAAACAAGTAGCATTAATTATAGAGTTAATTAAAAACTTATATTTAATTCCCTTACAAAAAAGAACTGCAGTATACTGAAGTAGAACTGCATTAAAACTGCAGTACCATGTAGTTTCACTGCAGTTTAATGAAGCACAACCAAAGATTTGCAGTATAATGAAGTATAGTCACAGTACAACTGCAGTAAAACTGTAGTATAAGTACAGCTGCAGTAAAATGAAGTACAACTGAAAGTTGCATGAAGTATAAAAACAGTATATCTGCAGTTGTATTGCAGTTTTAATTTACTAGTACTTTAGATGTATTGCAGTAGTTGTACTCCAGTAAAACTACAGACATTTTAGGTTATACTGCAATACTGCAATTTTTCGTGTCCAAAAAACTGCATTTTTCTATATGTAACAAAAACTGCAGTATTACTTCTAAAAAACTGCAGTAATTTTTTGTAAGGGTTATACTGTTTTTATACTTCATGCAACTCTCAGTTGTACTTCATTTTACTGCAGCTGTACTTATACTACAGTTTTACTGCAGTTGTAGGCCTACTGTGACTATACTTCATTATACTGCAAATCTATGGTTGTGCTTCATTAAACTGCAGTTAAACTACTTGGTACTGCAGTTTTACTTCAATATACTGCAGTTCTTTTTTGTAAGGGTTGTGTTTTGTGAGTGTTGTGTTCTGTGTTGCACGCGGTTGTTCACAGTGTGCGTGTGCTCGCTGGCTGCGCGTCCGTGTTATTATGATCATGTCTAGTTTTGTGAGTGGTGGCCGAGAGAGCTCAAAGCGCTGCAAATAAGAAAACACATGCAAATAAAAAAGCACATACGTGAGGTCCCCCTTGAAACATTTCCGTCGTGGTTTGTGCTATTTGCAGCGCTTTTTGTAAATGTAGCACGTTTTTGTGTTTGCATGTGTTGTGAGGGTTTGCAGCACATGTGTTTTCAAACTGATGATCACGTTTTTATATATATATATATATATATATATATATATATATATATATATAATATATATATATATATATATGCATGTGCTTTTTTATTTACATGTGTTTTCTTATTCGCAGTGCTTTTAGCTCTCTTGTGTTTTTGTCATGTTTGGTGTGAGCAGATGGCTTGTCATGTGTTTCCTTGTGCCATGTGCTCTTGTCCATTGTCTTGACCCCGCCCATCTTGTTTCCTGATTATTGGTTTATTTGCCCCACCTGTCCTCCCTCATTACCTGCCTTGATTGTTACCCTTTTATTTCTCCTTGTGTTTGGATCGTTTTGTATATTGACTGTTCTTGTATGTTGTATGTGTCAAGTCAAGTCAAGTCTGTTTTTCCCCTTGTGGTAGTTTTTGTTCTTTGTTTTGTTTTTTATGAAAATATAAAACCATTTCTCTCGCTTCCTTCTCTCCACCACACCAAACCTGATAGATGAGGTGTAATTTTGTTAACATATAAGTTATACGTTTCTGAAAAAATGTGTTAATTAAACATTACATTGGACCTTAAAGGCAGCATGAAATAACAGACATATACTCTATATCCTTTTAATGCATATTTTGGGTCATGTATATTAACATGTAGTCTGGTTAGACTCCGCCCCTGCAATCCTCGAGTGCCACGCCCACATCTCAAAATACAGCATCTACTCTGACTGAGGTCTATTCAACTGACCCTTTGCAACACCCGCCCCCTTAGTTACTGTTGCTATGTCCGACAAGTCATGCGCTCTCACGCCACTCATCATGTTCTCACGCAGTGAAAATACATCGAGGAGCAAAGAGGACGCTGACAACTTATGAAACAGTTTCATGTTTAAAATGCTGTAATTTTTGAAAGAAGATTAAACAATAAATAGCGTCTGCAGCGAGTGAAAGCAGTGAATGATGTGTGATGTGACTTTCAGTGAATGTTAAAATGTCAAAAGGGGATCTCCAGGACAGTAACGGGGATCACCACACAGGATGTGTTCTTCCTTTATATATCTAGGTGGAGCTCAACTCTAAATGCATGTCATGTGTTTTTTGCAGAAGCACAGCCGTGGGTGCCTGTAATGTTGCGGTGCTGTTTATCCTGGTTTGCCCTTTCACAGCTGTCTGCCAAGCTGATGGTAAGAGAAAACATTCTTCTTGAAAACTAAAGAATTCACTTTCATTTATGATAATTCATCTTGCTGTGTTATGCAGAACATGGACTGCAGCATGTGACCCCGTTTACACTAGTGCATCTCAGTGTCAGCAGACCAAAACGATGCTGTGGCTGGCCATGTTCGCTCTGCGTATCCTAGATGACCGTGTAAACAATCACACGGAGACTGACCTGCAATGGCTTTGTTGTCATTTTTATCAGCTATTGTGCAGTTAAACTCAGCTACCCATGAGGCAACTGTTTACACTTGTATTTTCGGCCGTAAAGTCTAGACTGAGATCAATTCTGAAATGCTGTGGAAACACCAGTGTAGATCAGGATCAAGAAGCAGATGAAGAGTTTCAGACGGGAGTGTTTGGAAACCCTGTTATAATGGTTTCATTTCTGTTTGGTGATGCTAATATCGCTGAAGCAACACACTTCAACTTGTATGTAAAATTACATTTATTCGTTTTCTTTTGGTGTATTAAACTGATATAAACTTTTTTCAGATGACAGTGTAAGCTGTGAGGATGTGACTGGAACTGTGGGAGAGGAAGTAACTTTCACCTGCAACGTCACTGTGAAGAGCTCTGAATGCTGCATTAAACTGTATAAGTTTCTAAACCCTGAGAAATATAATGACTCGACAATCTGTGGACAAAACTACTCCTGTGAACAGAGAAACAGCTTCACATGCCCATACACTCCAACTACAGCAATGACAGAACGATTCAGATTCTTTGTGCAGCCAAAGTGTGGATCAATAACAACAGAATTCACTGTGAACATAAGAGGTACAGTATATAATACTGTTGTTTATAATTCAGTAAATGTTTGCAACTCTACATTTATTTTCAATCTACTAACAGTGGTTTAAAATCTGTTCACAGAGCCCCAAAAACATGTCGCTGGTAAGAAAGATTCTATTATAATTATTGATTATTGAATACAAATTGGTTTCTAACAGAAAACAAGAAGCTGTTATAAAGTTGTTGTTATGTAGCAATAAAACAACTTCCTGCTGCTGTTATATAAACATTACTGTATATAATCGATCAAGAGACACACTTCAACTTTACTTTTGATGTGTAAAATGACAGAAATTAGTTTTCTGTTAATGTAATAAAATGCAGTGTAAGCTGTGCTGTTGTTTATAATTCAGTAAATGTTTGCAAATGTACATTTATTTTCAATCTACTAACAGTGGTTTCAATTTGTTAACAGCGACCCCAAACCGTCACGCTGTCACTGAAGTTCCTAGTAATATAACAGGTCATGGATCTATGATCCTCATCACCACTAGTGCTGTTGCAGGCTGTGTCATCTTCATCATCTTCATCATTTTGACGTAAATCTTTTGTGTAAAGAGGTTCAAACACACCAACCCTTGTGGATTCCAGATGAAATATGAAAGAGGTGTTTCTGCAGATCCAACAATGGTAACACTAACCCCCGGTTTCACAGACAAGGCTTAAGATAATCCCAGGCTGAAATGAATGTTCGAGCTGTTTTAAATGAAATCAACTTGCACTGATATATCTTAAAATACGTCATAGCCACAGTCTTGTCTCAAGATGCACACCAGTAATGCTTTCTTATGTTAGTTTCTAGTGAACGTTTATAAAAGCTACTTAAATGCCCTAATTGAACTAAGATCTAATCCTGGTTTAGGCTAAGCCCGATCTGTGAAACCTGGCCAATATGTTCACAGTGAAACAAAATGAAAGCAGAGAGTTTTGTTTCATTTTTCAGGTAAAGATAAAGTTCAGATTAACAAAAAGTGAAAAATTACTTTAAAACTATTGAATCAGCCAATTTTTGTCATCTGCATCATAATAATCCTGCCGTGTTTTCAAAAACTTTAATATTATTTGAGTAAATATTATTTTTATTTCAGCAGTTTTGAGTGTTATATACATTGTATAAAGTAATACATAGATCTAACTTATAAAAAGTGAGGCAAGTGGCTGCATTGGATGTTTTAAGTTGAGTCAACTTGCAGCCTTTTTTTAAGTATAATAAACACTGTAACATTTACATTTAGTCATTTAGCAGACGCTTTTATCCAAAGCGACTTACAAGTGAGGAAAACAAACAAGCGATTCTTCATGAATTGGCAAATAGCACAGAAACACAGTTTCATACATTGTAAGCTAGAGTAGGAAGGGAAAAGGGAACATAATACAAACGCAACAAAATTAAGTTGAGTTAACTAATAGTACTAGTATTGCTCAGTTAGATAAACCTACTTTTCTTGGTACAGGTCACTTATTCATACGTTGCTACAAGTAACTTGTACTCATTTTAATTAGGTTTTATGATCTTTTTTTTTTTTAGTAAAATTAACCTAATCATATTTGATTAAACATTCCAGGCTATAACGTCAAAAGAAATCTAAATGTCTATATTCTTTGTCACTTTGCACTTTGTCAATAACAATTACAAATTCAATTGATGAAGAAAAAGATGGGAAGATAGATGGAAGACAATAACATTTATTCAATGTCAACCGATATGACTTTTAACAGTGACCACAAAGCAGCCAATAAATGTGGCCGCACATGACAATAATATAAAATAAACACTGTTTAAGTGTATTTTCAGCCTGTTCTGCACTGTGAAATATCCAAACTGCACAATCTGCAATGATTAGATAAAGGTAAATGTGAGCCACAACATCACAGTGTATCACACTGGAACTGCAATGTCAAAAATGATTCCAGTATTTCTAGATTTTGAACAACTATTATGTTTAAGAACTCCCAAATTAGGACGCATGGGGTCCAATCCAATCAAGAGCCTCTGATATACCTCAAATGTATACATTACATTACAAGGGGAGCAATTTTTAGGGGTTAGGTTCATTCACAATCCCCACCTTCAATTCCTGCCGGGGTGGGAATCGAACCAACAACCTTCAGGTTACAAGCCCGACTCCCTCACCATTAGCCCACGACTAACCCACGATACTTGATACTTGAGGTCGTGATAATCCCAGTCGTGTCGGGCTGTACATGTACATTTTCACGGGGCAACTGCCAAGCTCAGCGTGCACCTCTGTTTCATCACAACTCTATTGGTGGAGACCAAAGAGAATCAAGTTTGGACAGACAAACAATAATAAGATAGAAGGTAGAAGACAGATAAGACTCAAAGTCAAAATTGTACTTTTGCTGCTAAAAGCGGTGGATACGAGACGGAAACTGTGACTAGAGCGAGTGACGTCTACCATGACAATGCCATAGAGTGCAGGTGCTAAACTATAATGATCTAATGTTCTACTTGTTGATTTTTACTGTTTGTTGTGGGGAGGAGGAGACAGAAACGTGATCATATCTGCCTTCTATTGATGGTCGGTACATAAAAACTGTATGGAGTCCACACTATTGCTTGCAATTTTACTGATGTGTTACTTACCTGGGAATAGCTGTATAATTGTATCGATTCTGAAGTGTTTCTTACTTTTATCTAAAGACCAGGAAAATGCATGTTAGAACAAGGTTAAAAACAGGGCTGGGTAGGTTACTTTTAAAACGTATTTCACGACAGATTACAAAATACATGCTTTAAAAAGTCATTTGGAACGTATTTCGTTACATTACTCAAGTTTAGTAACTTAATCTAAATACTTTAGAATACTTTGGAATACTAATAAGTGTGGAACAAACACAAAAAAGGTCATTGCGAGTTTTTATCTCACAATTCTGACTTTTTCCCTCGGAATTGCGTGATATAAAGTTGCAATTGTGAGTTATAAAGTCAGAATTATGAGATATAAACTCTCATACTAAATTCACAATTGCAAGAAAAAAAGTCAGTATTGCAAGTTTATATCTCCCAATTCTGACTTTATAACTTGCAATTCTGAGAAAAAGAAGTCAGAATTGTGAAATGCAAACTCACAATTGTGAGGAGAAAAAACAAATTGTGAGATCAAGATGCAGTGACTTTTTTACAATTATAAAATGACTCACAAAACATGAAAACAGTGGAAAACATGAAACTGAACTCGTCTTTTTCAGACGGTCAGAGTCAGAGAATCACCAATCGCTGTTTAAATGACATTAAAACTCAAAGTAATCACTTTGGTAATCTAAAATACTTTTCAGATGTAACTGTAATCTGATCACCACCCATTTAAAATGTAACTGTAATGAAATATAGTGACTCAAATCTAAGTTACTTGTATTTCGTTACTCCCCAACCCTGGTTAAAAATCAGTGGTAACTTATTTAAGTAAAAGGTTAGAAATAGTTGTAGGATTTTTAACCAAAAATCTGTCATTAATCGACTATGCAGCTTTAGAAAACGTGGATCAAAATCGCTAAAATCAGACAGACTACTAATCGTACATCTCTACTGTCTGTACATCTGCTTTAGTAATGCAAAAGTATACTAACATGATCTCTGACTGATTCCAGAGTCCTGTCAAAGACACACGGCCAGCTTGTTAAAGCTACATTGGCTTTAATTTGACCAATAATATCACTTAATTAGTGTGAACATCTCTTGCAAAATGAAGCACTGCATTTAAAATATCACACAGAGATGTTGAAAAATTTCACGGTAAACACAAAAGCAAGATTGAAACCAAACTATTTTTTTACTGTATCCACATTGTGTATGCCATTATATTTGCCTATTGTTTTTTTCAGACAAAAGTATTATAAATGTATGTATTATGTTATTGAAGTGCCTTGATACTCTCAAGATTGTCTTTTTATTTTTTTATTTTTTGTCAACTTTGATGTCCGTGAAGTGTAAACTACATAAAATTACAAGTAAATTTGTGATATTACTTGGTGATGTGAGAATATAATGTCAGAAAGCCGTTCTCAGCTTGAGTGTTATACATGTATGAATGCAATGTAGGGGTAAGATGGGACGGTCCTCTTTAATAAATACAGATTTTATCAAATGCTTTACACACTTTTTCAATAAACTGCCTCTCTTTTTTCTTTTTTTTTCAAAATTGTACACATGAATCCAAGAATTGCGCACACAAAATGCAAAACGCCTCACGTCTCTTGCAAAATGAAGCACTGCATGTAAAATATCACACAGAAATTCACGGTAAACACAAAAACAAGATTGAAACCAAACTATTTTTTTACTGTTAAGCATTTGTGGTTGTGAATACGGTATTACACCATAAGAAAGAAAAGAAATACATCAGCCATTTGTAGTTGGACAGAAACGATGGTTGTGTTTGAAAAAGTATTAAGATTTACTAACTATTTAAGATTTTATTCTGACAATTTAGTTAAATAATTGAATAACCGATGAAAAACAAAGCAGAATCCCAGTAAAAATGTAAAATTATTCGATGACTTATGTACAGGCATATGAATATTTACATGTTTAATTGCCCATATTTTAATTGAAGATGTCATAATAGAAACACAGTGAATGTAATGATTTCAACTCAATAAACCAAAAGGTTTTAATAAAAGCAAAGACGTCTGAAACACACATCTAATTCATGGAAATACTGAATAATTGTTACGGAACGTGTTAGCACAGAACAAACGAAGATGAGGGATGACGAAATATCTCTTTTAATGAGCACAACCAGGAACACGGGAACACAGCGAACACGGGAAACACATCCACACATGAACGTACATTAACGAACGCACATAAACGAGAACGGACCAGGAGTGAGGGGAAACACAGGGAATATAAACAGGGACTAATGACAGGAACACAGGTGAAGTGGATAACTGATAATGACAAACAGCTGACAGGAATAAACTAATGAAGACAAAGAAGGAAAACTAGGTCACAAGAGGAGCACATGACAGCGGAAAACAGACAGACAGGTAAACAGACTCTAACAATAATAACTCCAATAATTATCACATTTACAGTTTTTTTTTTCAATTTCTAACAAGAATTAAAAACTCTTCACACAGTCTGCATTACCAGCATGAATGTTGGCCAAACTGTTCATCTCACCTCCAAAACTCACTCAGACCAACAAAACACTGGCAACATTTCTCATTGAGAAAACACACATTTCATCCACAACACACTGAGCTAAAAAACACTAACGACAGGAAGCATTACATCATTGATGAACTTTTCTTTTTTAAAGTTTCAATGATTTTCCACATAAATCAGTTCTTCATATAGAATACTGGAACACAATTTCACTGTATTGAAAGCATTTGTAACACAATTGAATCAGAAATTAATCAAAATTTCATTTTTTTATATGATTATAGTACTTGAAAATTATAACCAAAAGGTGAAAAAAGAGGGGAAAAAACTCCAGGGCTGCAATGATAATAAAAAAAGAATATTCTACACATTACTGTAACAACATTTGTAGTTGTTCATTATAGTGAATTGCAGTGATGGTTCTAGTCGACTCTCTCTCTTGCATTTGGCCACAAGTTCTCATCAACATCACATCTGATGTTGTCTCTGGCAATGCATCTTGGAAAGTTCCTCCTGGAATATCTAATCTATCCCTGGCAGTCTTCAGGAGAAATGTCTCCACACCCCGCATTCATTGCCTCCAGTTACAGTTTTTTTCAATTGCTTACCCACTAAAATTAAAACTTTCCCACAATTAGCAAAACTTTACACGCAAGGAGCAAAACACTGGCCTAGATTTGCAGAACTGTAAGCACATTGTCAGCGTCACACTTCTTGCAAAACATTACACAGTGATTTGCAAAACACTAACACTGAGGGAGGCTGGACTGAGAGTACAGCCTAACCTAAGCAGGTACACAGTGGCATCAATAGTCCGGACATTTCGTCAAGAGCACAGGTGACAAACTTATCTTCTGTCAACAGAAAATCCATAGATAGACATCACACATATCCATAAATAGTGTACAAATTTTGCAAAAGTGACCTAAGTATTGAGAAATGTGTCCTAGCGTCTGTAAAAAACTGTAAGTGTAACGGAGTATAAATGGGTTAAATTACAGTTTTTTTCGATTGCTGGGAAAAGAGTCCCTGAATTTTGAAAAGTGTGCTCACTGAATGCATTTTGTCTGAAAGCAATGAAAAATGGTTCACAGTTTGCTCTGCATTGACTTCTGTTTCGCAGACTGTGTGAAGAGTTTTGAAAATGTGCTTTCAGTATTGAATGATGCTTGTTAGCAAAACTGTAACAACATGCCACTTTTATATTTTTCCTTCAAAATAAAAACTATAATTTGTACTCCAAAAATGTACAAACACTCACGTGTCCACAAACAGACACACAAAATAAACGTTGATATTCAGCACAATTCAATGTCATAATCACTATTTTCCAGAGACACGAACTTAGAATCAAATCTGGTTCTTCTGACTAAATCTCACAAATGTTGATGAGATGGCATCTGTGGCCTCAAACTGATATTGTTATAGACTGAAAGTGATAGAAACCCTACTTTGTTTTGTCTATTCTTTTATTTCTTTGAAGTTTCTTTATTCTTTCACTTTGCGTTGCTTGTAAAAAGTTATCAAGAATTATAGTTTTTAATAGTGCAAATTTAATTGTTTATATCAAAAATTTCCATTGTTACTAGTGGAAATCTAATTCCTGATATCAAAAATGAACATTTTAACTAGTGAAAATGTAATTGTTGATATCACAAGTTCATATCCTGAAGATGAATAAAAGTTAAAATGGCTTGCCATACAGATGTCTAGTTCTGACCAGCAGCAGGTGCTGTTTGTCACTAACCTGCAAAGTTCCCCTTCATGCCATTAAGGTGAGGACAGCTGCCTAATAAAACACACTGGATAGTCCCCAAATAGTTGCTTATTATTCGCTGGTTTAACATGTCAAGGACTTTTAACAACTATACTGGACTTCATTACACGTGCTGTAATGGTTAAACGCATGACTGCCATCCAAAGAGTGGAGGCGATGTTGTTGTTTCCCTTTACTGCATACCTGAACAAACACATCGGGGAGATTTTCTCTTTTGTAAGGCACTAAAATAAATAGAGGAACCCTTATGCATCCATGAAAGAACTTGTCAGTCTCTCCCGCATCAAAGGTAAACCAGTTTTAAAGGTACAATAAGTGAAATTTTTATATTAAAATATCCACTTGGCAATGTTATATATTTCATTCAGCTGTGTAGTTACATTATTCTAAATGTTTCCAAAAATTTGTAAATTCAAAGAAAATCACAATTTTAGATAGTGCCGTCCCTCTCTTGTCACTTCCGCCCGTCAATGACGTAATATCTGCGTTGTCCCTGGTTTCCGCTTGTACTGCATTGTAACCATGGCAACAGATGCGGACAGCTGCGTAACGGCTAGCGGCATGCTGCTATTGTTTCGTTCAAACATTATGGACCGTGACAAGCAAACTTTGGGACAAAAGGAGAAATGAAACGAGGATCAATATCGGCGTGGCGGATGGCGAGAGCTTTGCGACAAACTTTGACTCGACAGAGACGCTCTTGCACGTTATTAGACGAGGTGAGCAAATGTACAAAAGATTAATCAATGTTATATAACTCAACATGACGAAGTGTTGGAACATCATCAGTATGTTGATCTAGCGACTGTTAGTCTTGATATCAATAATTATAGTTTATACTAGTGGAAATTGAATAGTTGACATCAGGAATTAACACTGTTATTGGAGGAAATGTAATTCTTGATATCAAAAATTTCCATTGTTACTAGTGGAAATCTAATTGCTGATATCAAGAATGAACATTTTAACTAGTGAAAATGTAATTGTTGAGATCTCAAGCTCATATCCTGAAAATGAATAAAAGTTAAAACGGCTTGCCATACATCTGAGTCGGGAAACCGAAAGTGGGAAATGTCACGTCCTATGGCAAGCCGTTTTCACTTTTATTCATTCTCAGGATATGAACTTTCACTAGTTAAAATGTTAATTCTTGATATCAGGAATTAGATTTCCACTAGTAACAATGGCAATTTTTGATATCAAGAATTATATTTCCACTAGTAACAAAGTTCATTCTTGATATCAACAATTCAATTTCAACTAGTAAAAACTATAATTGTTGATATCAACAATTGTATTTTTACTAGTGAAATCTCACCATAGGCTGCCATTCAAATTCAATTGTTGATATCAAGAATTGATTTCTTACTAGTTGAAATTCCAGTTTCACATATCAGGAATACGATTCTTACTAGTAACAATGCAAATTTCTGATATCAACAATTACATTGTTACTAGTGCAAATGTCTATTCTTGATATCAACAATTGAATTGCTACTAGTAAAAATATTCATTTTTGATATCTGAAATGAATTCCTGATATCAAGATAATTTCTGATATCTAAAACAGCTTTCTTACTAGTAACAACCACATTCATGATATCAGAAATGAACATTTTTACTAGTAGCAATTCAATTGTTGATATCAAGAATAGACATTTGCACTAGTAACAATGTAATTGTTGATATCAGAAATTTGCATTGTTACTAGTAAGAATCGTATTCCTGATATGTGAAACTGGAATTTCAACTAGTAAGAAATCAATTCTTGATATCAACAATTGAATTTGAATGGCAGCCTATGGTGAGATTTCACTAGTAAAAATACAATTGTTGATATCAAGAATGATAGTTTTTACTAGTGGAAATTGAATTGTTGATATCAAGAATGAACATTTTAACTAGTGAAAATGTAATTGTTGATATCACAAGTTCATATCCTGAGAATGAATAAAAGTCAAAACGGCTTGCCATACACGTCCCTCCTGCAGATATCAGTCGCTCACGCTGGTGTTTATCACAGAGAAGGTGGAATGATCTCAGACGGTGAAAACACACAGACTGGAGGTGAGAAGAACTCTCTCAACAGGAAAACAATATCCTTTATTAATCCGTAATCAGCCTAATGAAAACTGCTAGTTAACAGCATGTGTGTGTGTGTGTGTGATCGTTGCAATTCCTACAAAGTTACATTTTTGCATACGGTCAGTTTCTGCGCTGGCGCTGTAAAATGCACTATTATCATGCATGAGGAGTTTCAGTGTGTTTTCTCTGGTCACTGTCATGAATGTTGTGGTTTTGCGGTTGTTCATTCGCCTCAGAATGAATGCATGATTCATTATTGTGTGAAACCTCGCAAAATGACGAATGACAGGCTGTTGTTTTGTTTTGCTCTGCAAAGTGCAAATCGTTCTCTGTATGCGATCATATATATAAGTCATCTAATGATGCATCAGAAAATATTGGTGTTTCTCGAAGCATGAAGGAATTCAAAAGATTTCATCGCCATTTCACACTACTTTAAACCAGACACAAATTCACGGACGGGCATTATTTTGTGTATGTAGGGCACAAATGAGACTTCACTGCGTAATAACATTAATTATGAATTAAATGAAAAAAGAAAAAACAAAGAGGAAGAATGTTTTGACGCTAAAAAGGTCGCGCGGTTGAGGCGCCCGCGCTGCCTCTCGAGGAAACTGTGAACAAACTGCTGGTGGCGGATATAAATTTAGACTGTATGGCATATTCTGGGTCTTAAGGCTAGTTTATGATAAACATTTTGTAAGATTTATATCCTAATCGCCGAACTCATCAGACACTTCTGAATTATGGTTGCGTTATTCAGCCTGAGGGTGGCCCTCTAATGATCATTGACAGACTTCAGTACACACTACAATGAATGTTTCCACCACTAAAAAAATAAAAGATTATTTTGACTTATTAACTCAGAATCCTGACTTTATAACGTGCAATTCTGACTTTATAACTCCCAATTCTGACTTTATAACTCCCAATTCTGACTTTATAACTCCCAATTCTGACTTTATAACTTACAATTCTGACTTTATAGCTCACAATTCTGACTTTATAACGTGCGATTCTGACTTTATATCTCATAATTCTGACTTTATAACTCCCAATTCTGACTTTATATCTCACAATTCTGACTTTATATCTCATAATTCTGACTTTATATCTCATAATTCTGACTTTATAACTCACAATTCTGACTTTATAACTCACAATTCTGACTTTATAACTCACAATTCTGACTTTATAACTCACAATTCTGACTTTATATCTCATAATTCTGACTTTATAACTCACAATTCTGACTTTATAACTCCCAATTCTGACTTTATATCTCACAATTCTGACTTTATATCTCATAATTCTGACTTTACAACTCACAATTCTGACTTTATATCTCACAATTCTGACTTTATATCTCACAATTCTGACTTTATAACTCACAATTCTGACTTTATAACTCACAATTCTGACTTTATATCTCACAATTCTGACTTTATATCTCATAATTCAGACTTTATAACTCCCAATTCTGACTTTATAACTCCCAATTCTGACTTTATATCTCACAATTCTGACTTTATAACGTGCGATTCTGACTTTATATCTCATAATTCTGACTTTATAACTCCCAATTCTGACTTTATATCTCACAATTCTGACTTTATATCTCATAATTCTGACTTTATATCTCATAATTCTGACTTTATAACTCACAATTCTGACTTTATAACTCACAATTCTGACTTTATATCTCATAATTCTGACTTTATAACTCACAATTCTGACTTTATAACTCCCAATTCTGACTTTATATCTCACAATTCTGACTTTATATCTCATAATTCTGACTTTATAACTCACAATTCTGACTTTATATCTCACAATTCTGACTTTATAACTCACAATTCTGACTTTATAACTCACAATTCTGACTTTATATCTCACAATTCTGACTTTATATCTCATAATTCAGACTTTATAACTCCCAATTCTGACTTTATAACTCCCAATTCTGACTTTATATCTCACAATTCTGACTTTATATCTGCAATTCTGACTTTATATCTCACAATTCTGACTTTATAACTCCCAATTCTGACTTTATATCTCCCAATTCTGACTTTATATCTCACAATTCTGACTTTATATCTCATAATTCAGACTTTATAACTCCCAATTCTGACTTTATAACTCCCAATTCTGACTTTATATCTCACAATTCTGACTTTATATCTCATAATTCAGACTTTATAACTCCCAATTCTGACTTTATAACTCACAATTCTGACTTTATAACTCACAATTCTGACTTTATATCTCACAATTCTGACTTTATAACTCACAATTCTGACTTTATAACTCACAATTCTGACTTTATATCTCACAATTCAGACTTTATAACTCACAATTCTGACTTTATAACTCACAATTCTGACTTTATAACTCACAATTCTGACTTTATAACTTGTAAGCTCCGCCTGAATGTGCGTGTATGTCTTTTCAGCGCCCGCGTTAAATTCACATTAATTTTTATGATTTTAGTTTAAGTTTTACTTTAGCCGCTCGCTCAATCTGACTCCAATTGTAAACGATCCCTAATGGGTAATGTTCCTGATATAACATTAATAGCTGATCGCGCAATTAAATGTGAATTAATTTAGATCTTTGATTTTTTTGATTTCTCTTAATTTTCAATTGTCCTTTCATTCGGGTGTTCTCGTCACTTATGGACTGTGTCCAGCTGTGACACATCCAACGACACAAGATGGCCAGTTTAGAATCATAACAGAGGAATTATAGCGTTTACTAAAAAACACAATTATGGAATCGCCAACCTGCTTATTCTCATAAAAGCGCCATTCGATTTAGTCACAATACTATAACATGTTAAGTCATAATAGTCAGAAATCTGAAACCTTAATATTGTGCTTCCCAGCTCCATATACTACGATTTCAGTATGACTTATCCTGACAACTAATCATTGCGGAAACGAGAGGACCTCATAAAATCTACCGGTAACAAATGATTTCAGACGAATTCGAAATAAATCAAGATGTAACAATTTATTTATCAGGTAAAAATGTTTCAATGCCAATTACATAATTACACAATTCAAATATAATAAATACATCACATCAATTACTCAAAAGGTTTCTCTAAGAGTATTTAAAAGTTATGCATACACATAGAGATGGTGGATGGAAGTCTTAAAGACATTCACCATCTCTATGTGGGGGTTCCCTTACAGAATGTCCCGTCTTACTGCTGTGTCTTTTCCCCTAAATACCCAGACCAGAACAAAAGAGTTGTAAATATTTATTGCCCCCACACCTGGCTTTGGGGAGAGGAGGTGGTCTGCTTGAAGAGAACAGAATTCTCCTAAGTTTTCAAACTTTCTCATAATACTAGTGACTGCTGTGAAACTGAGACCATTTTACCGATCGCACTGAGACATTTAAAATGATACCAAACATGAAATTGGAAAATAATAGATTCACAAGATACATAATACATAGTACATATGCATTCTCAGAGAATTTCGGTGATTTGAATCAGGGGGGAGAAGGGAGAGGGGAGAGAGGGGGGCTGGTCACATAGCTGAGTGAGGACAATTTGGACAGGGCGTTGTCCTATTCCTTTGAAGTCTTCTCTCCAGATGAGTTTTATTGCTTTATTGCAGGATGCCTGATCTAAGCTTTATCTTAGCAGGAAAATCAAACCTTACAAACTCACAATTCTGACTTTATATCTCGCAAGTCTGACTTTATAACTCACAATTCTGACTTTATAACTCACAATTCTGACTTTATAACTCACAATTCTGACTTTATATCTCACAATTCTGACTTTATATCTCACAATTCTGACTTTATATCTCACAATTCTGACTTTATAACTCACAATTCTGACTTTATAACTCACAATTCTGACTTTATATCTCACAATTCTGACTTTATATCTCACAATTCTGACTTTATATCTCACAATTCTGACTTTATATCTCATAATTCTGACTTTATATCTCACAATTCTGACTTTATAACTCACAATTCTGACTTTATATCTCACAATTCTGACTTTATATCTCACAATTCTGACTTTATATCTCACAATTCTGACTTTATATCTCGCAATTCTGACTTTATATCTCACAATTCTGACTTTATATCTCACAATTCTGACTTTATATCTCATAATTCAGACTTTAGAACTCACAATTCTGACTTTATAACTCGCAATTCTGACTTTAGAACTCACAATTCTGAGTTAAAAAGTTTCAAAAATTGGAAAGGGGCTTCCATATGAATGTCATCTTAGAATTGTAGTATTTATTTATTGTAGTATTTATTCAGTGACGTAATATCTGCGTTATCCCTGGTTTCCACTTGTACTGCATTGTAACCATGGCAACAGACACAGACAGCGGCGTAACGGCTAGCTGCACGCTGCTGTTGTTTTGTTCAAACATTATGGACCGTGACAAGCGAACTTTGGGACAAAAGGAGAAATTAAACGAGGATCAATATCGGTGTGGCGTTTCCGAGATGGCGAGAGCTTTGCGACAAACTTTGACTCGATACGTTATTAGACGAGGTGAGCAAATGTACATAATACTAATCAATGTTATATAACTCAACATGACGAAGTGTTGGAACATCATCAGGATGTTGATCTGTTCAGTCTCATACAGACAAACTAATACTAAACATTACAACTTTCAACACACTCAAACACAGTTTAGTGTGATAGTGTAACGTTAGAGCAAGTGAAGCAGCGCTGCGTTACCTCACAGTTTTAATTCGTCAAATAAACTGACCTGTATGAGGAGTATTTCAGCACTTGTGAGTAGTTCATCCATAAACATTATTTCTCCATAAATATTATTAGATCCATCGACATGACAAGTTCCATGATTCCATATTCACTGCGTCATCAATCTACGCCTTTGTTATTGTTTTGAATTGTTTAGCGCCCCCTAGCAGACAAAAAAACGACATAGTGCACCTTTAAGGTGCAGCACACATCCAAACATTTCAAAACTCGCTATCGACAAACCAATCAAATCCTTTAAAATATATTTATTTTTAAAAAAATTAGACAACATTTTTATTTTTATTCAGGAGTTATGTATATACAAATGATAACTTTTGAAAAACAGTGGCCTATTGATATGAATATATATATATATATTGTGCAAACAAGCACTGGTGGTTGTTGGGACGTGGAGTTGGCTCGTCCAGGGTGTCACAGTCACATTTAGTTCAGTCTTGTCTAGTCTTGTCATTTTTAGTTAATTAGTCATCGTCTGCTCCTGTTATCACTTAATCAGTTCAATCTCTGTCACCTAAGTTCCTGTCTGTTCGTCGTTCATTGTCTGTCGATGTTTGTACGTAGCGCACTGTTTCATCATGTCTGTGACCTTCATCTACGAATAAACCTGCTTGTTTTGGATGTTACCTTCGTCTCCTGTCATCCCCGCGCTACACAGGGTGGGCACTGGTGACTCACAGGGCGGGCCAGGCCCCCCAATGCCCGCCCATGGTGCCGGAACTGCTTTAAACCACCATAAAATATACATTGTATTCAAATGATGGCAGACTTGTTGTTTTGATCTATTCCTAAAGGAACTGATTTAATCCAAGCAAACATTTGCTGATAAAGTCTGACATTCTGACTTCAGTAAATAACCTTCATTAACATGCATTTAACCTTCTCTAGTACTATCTTATTAGTCCTAGTGGGTTAAGTATGTTTTCTGATGAAAATTTCTATCTTTTTTTTTTTTCTATTGCAGAATCGAAACCATGAATGCTGTAAATTCTGTTCAACTGTTCATCCTGTTTTGGGCTTTTATTGCTGTCTGTCAAGCTGGTGGTGTTGGTAAGAGAACAAACTTTCCCCTAAAGATGAGAATTTTGAGGAGGGACTAAGATAATAAAAAATGTTTTGGTTCATATATATATAAATTTGATTCACACACACACATAATAAAGATGCACAATATTTAGTGGAAGTGAATCTGAATTTGTTATTACAGTTCTTCTCAATCGCTTTGGCTCAATTCTCGAATGAGACTCTTATTTCTCAAAACAATAAGTTCAGATCTCTGAACAAATGTGATGTTGATGAAAATCTTTGGCCTGACCGACAAGAGCGACAGGATGTCCACCAAGAATCTTTTTTTTCATGGATGTTATTTTGTAGTTATTTGGTATTTTTGTGTATTTGTGGTAATGTACAGTAATTGGGCAAGCAAGGTTGAACTTAACTTGTAATACATTCGTACAAAAATAAATGTACAAATGTTCATATACGTTTTTTTTCCATGTACTGTTGAATCGGATTTTTGTTGAGAAGAGTCAATAGGACATACCTTAATTTCCATGGCTGACTGTCATGGTGAAAAAACAACTACATTTTTTGACAAGAATGGCTCACACAATGACAAAAATACTTTATATTTTGGTGGCCTTGGCCAAATTACTGACACAATAACTAGGTTTTGAAGCAAGAATGAAATGTTTTGGGTGAGTAACTACATTTTGCAGACATGAAGTTCCAGCAAACAGTTGTGATGTTTGCACTCGCAGTTTAGAGAATGTTAAGACTGTTTCGAAAAATGTGCCAAAGCAATTGAGAAAAACTGTAAAGTTAGCTACTGTTACGTGCCAGCCCTCTTTCGCTTCGGGAGAATCCCGGACGAGCCCCCAATTGTTACGATCTCTTTTTTTAAACCTAGGGGTTAAGGGAAAATGAGAACGATTTGGAGGTTTCCCTCTCCATGTGGACTTCTTCTCTTCTGCCCTAGATGGTTGGCCAATTGTTGTTTTTATTTTGTCTTCCTTTGGTTGTGAAGTAGTTAATATGAAGTGTTAATTGTACTGAACGTACTGGATTGTTTCTGAAAGTTTGTGGTCTGGTTTAACTCTTTGCTGACAGTTCAATTTGTTAGCTATTAAATTATTTGGAAACCTGTAGAGAGGTTGGTGCCATTTTCTTTGTAATTCATTGTTTTTTGAAATAGGGAAAAAGGGAAGTTAGTGCTGTTTTTCTTTTCGTTGTCTTTTCGTTATTGGTAATTTAGAAGATTCAAATTCAGTTCGAATCTTTTTGTTTGTTATTTTGGCCTTGGTTCCTCCTCAAACTTTTGTTACCCTACTTATTTCTGTTTAATAAAGTATGCTTTAGTTTGACCTTTGGTCACTCTCATTTTTTTTGTTACATTTCCCCTAAGGCTTAAAAAGGGGAGATCGTAACAAAGCTGTAGACATTTTTATTATTCTTCAGTAATTTTATTTTATGACATGCATTATTATTTTTTCAGATCTCTGCAGTGTAAGCTGTGAGGATGTGACTGGAACTGTGGGAGAGGAAGTAACTTTCACCTGCAGCGTCCCTCAGAAGTGCACTAAATGCTGCATTGTCATGAATAAGTTTAAGTATGAAGACTCAGAAATCTGTAGACAAGAGTTTCCTCTGGACTCGTGTGAACAGAGAAACAGCTTCACATGCAGATACACTCCAACTACAGCAATGAAAGGACAATCCAGCTTCTTTGTGCAAAGAAAATGTGGATCATTAAACACAGAATTCACTGTGAACATTACAGGTACAGTATATAATACTATTATTTATAATTCAGTAAATGTTTGCAACTCTACATTTATTTTCAATCTACTAACAGTGGTTTCAAATCTGTTCACAGAGCCCCAAAAACGTGTCATTGAAGATTACGGTAAGAAAGATATTACATTCTATTATAATTATTGATTATTGAATACAGATTGGTAAAAATAAAACGACTTCCTGCTGTTGCTGTTATAGCTCAAGCCTCCATAAATTACGTTTTGTAATTCGCAACAGAGGCTTTGGATGAGATCCAAGAAAGTAGTTGTACACAGTGTTTTAAGGACAAAAACCAGAAGAATGTCTTGAAATAAAAGACCCATTAAATATTTGAAACTTAAATTTTCAAATAAAAAAATCTGTTCACAGAGCCCAGAAATCCTGAAACTGTCTCTAAAGATTATGATGAGAAAGGCATGATATATTCTATTATAGTTATTGATTATTGAGCTCCAGGTTATTTATGGAAGCATATTTATCGTTTTAAATCACCTGTGAATCAATGGATTTAATCAACGTCATAAAAACCTTTTACAGTTGTCTTTCCAAAAGACTCTAGTAACTTGTATAAATCTGAGGAAACATCTAAGGAGAAAAAAGCAGAAGGTCGTGGATTTAAAGTCGCCGTCATCGCTGCTGTTGTAAGCGGGTTTATCATCGTCATCGTGCCAATCATTCACAAAATGAAGCAAAACTTCAAACAGAAGAAGGACAACTGCCAAGAAAGTGGTCTAATATCACTGACTCAAATATGAAAGCTTTGACTTTTATGTGAAGATCATGAAAGACAGTAAATTTATAGGAATTCCATAAACTATATCTGTGTTACGACACTACACTGTGTTTATAGGTTTTAAAACCATATTGATTTCTGTGAAATAACGGTATTATTGATCTCTTTGATCAGTGTGTGTCTTTAATGATCTTACACCTGTGTGAACACTAAAACTAAAACCAGTGTTTGCGTTTGCTCTTTTTTTCATCTGACATTCAACGGATGTATTTAATTTTAATTTTGTATTTGGTAAATGATAGTGATAAGGAAATGATTTTTTACATGCAATTTCGTAAAAATGTGAACGGTGTTGTATTGCACAGCATGTGTTGTTGTTGTAAAAAGCAATGGAATGAAGAAACACTTGTGTTGCTCGCTAAAGATCGACACCTGGAACCTCATTTCATCATCACACGGTACACCAGTGAAACACGTTTTCTGGTAAATGAGTTATGTTTCTGAGAAAGGGAGAAAAAGAAAGTAAGAGTTTCACACAACACATGAATTAAAATCGTAGTGTTGCAGTCAGTTGAGTTGCATGTGTGTTTTATATGAATTCTAGCAGTAATATATTTATTAATTGAATATTATGTCCGTGTGTGTGTGTGTGTGTATATATATATATATATATATATATATATGGACTATATATAAGGACTTGAACCTTCACAGGACTTTACAACGAGTGATTAGACTACACCTGTTGTTGATGTGTGGATATTTTTTTTTTCTTTTTTCACCTATTTGCTGTATTTTCACACAAAGAAAAATAATTATTTCTGATTTGTTCTTGTTACATACGTATGTTGTAAATTCAATAAATTAAAAATCTGTTCTTCTATAATGAAATACTGTTTATGTGAAAGTTCATTCAAACTTTAAAATAAAAGGTCATGATTTATATACTGCTCCCTGTTGCTAGTCATTTTTAGGTCAGTGTTTTATGAGTGACATGCATGTTTTCTGAATGAGAGTTTGTTGTCAGTGTTGTCTTTTGGAGGTTAGATTAACCGTTTGGCCAAAATTAATCTTGGTAATGCAGACTGTTTTGAAAATGTGGTTTCAGTATTGAACAGTGCTTGTTAGCAATTTAAAAAAACTGTAAAAGCCATGTCTTAAGCACACAATTATAATATTCTCATCCTAATTATCCTAATTATTTCCTGACTGACTTGTGCTGCACATGTTCCAATTAACTGTATTTTCCTTTTTGAAGTGATTTCAATCTTGTTTCGAGCAATTCAAAACCATCATGGTGAACAGTGCGCATCTGAAGTGTCTCAGCTTATGGAAATAATCCATTATCGGTTTTAATATCGGCCACATTTTGATAACATTACATTACATTTTTCTCAGTCACTTTGGTGCATTTGCCACATCACTATTTACATTTATGAATGAAGACATGTATGAAGTGTTTTGTTGCGCTGAGTGAGTTTTGGAGGTGAGATTAACAGTTTGGCCAAAATTGATCTTGGTAATGAGTTTTGAAAATGTGGTTTCAGTATTGAACAATGCTTGTTTGCAATTGAAAAGAACTGTAAATACATGTTTGCAGTGAAATACCCCCTAAAGCATCATGGAAAGCACCTTGCCAGTGACACAATGGATTGTATGGTTTACAACGATGGAAAATTTTATATCCATACTTTCACAAACAAATGTGCTTGTAGAGGCAATGAAATCTATTAACTGCCTGTTCACCTTCCAAAAGGGAGAGATTTTGCAATCGCAGGCAGGTTCTCTCTTGTCACTGCTGTAAAATCACTACAATCAGGATATGATTTTCATCTGGAGGTTTTGGAAGTGATTCAATTCTTAGAGAATGTGTCGAATTCTCACGAAAAAACACATAAAAGCATCACCAATGGAATTGTTGATGTTCAACACCATTTTCCAGAAACAAATTTGACCCAGACAGATCAAAGGAATCTCAGTCTGATGAAGAGATAGACTTCCAGGCATCATCATAAGCATAATGTGTTAACCTGGGGAAAAGGTTAACGCATATCAGTCAAAAGCCATTGGCTGATATGTAGAATCTGGGGAGAACTGACTGAAGTCGGATAGGCTGAAGTTGAGTTTATGTGCAACAAGGCACAAAGTCACTTTCCAGACCCTTCACCGCCTCCGCTCCTCTCTGGTGGAATGAGCTGCAAACCTCCTCCTGAAATGGCCAATACAATTATTGTTGGTTCTTGTTGTTCGTCCTCTATTGTAAGTCATTTTGGATAAAAGCATCTGCTAAATGCATGAATGCAATTTCATTGTATATGTTTGTTGTGCAGGTTACTTTTTGACTAGTTTTCAGCGGCTGATGCTGACACTGATATCAGCGATGTAGAAGAGTCAAGACCACGAACTGCAGCTGTTTAAGTCTTTTGTTTTATATTTCTTTAGGTGTCAGTCATTTTCTGGTGTGTCTCAGACTATAACAGCTAGACAACATTGCAAACTGAACTTTACCTCATGTACACACAATACTTAGTTCAAATTGTTGTGATTAAAGAAATAGTTCATCCAAAAATGAACATTTTGTCATCAAGTTGTTCGAAACCTTGTATGAATTTCTCTCTGATGTTGAACATGTTACGTGTGTTTCTGTTCCGGACTCTTTTGTTGTCATGTCTCACATGTGCTCTTTGTTTGTTTTTTTTGTTTTTTTCCCGCCACTAATTATCGTCATCAGCTGCATCTTATTAATTACCTCGTTTCTCCCTGTATTTGCTCTTGTATATATTCCCCATGTTTTCCCTCAGTTCTCGTTTGTGTTAAAACGTGTTTTTATGTTCTTCCCAACTGCATCTTCATTAAAAGACCCCCCCCTCCTCATATTACGGATATTTGCACTAAATTGCTCAATTAATACAATGTCCTTATGAACTTTTTGAAACGTCAAAGTTTTGGTTGCAAAAGCCGTCTGGAGGAACAAAAAGCTCTTGGATTTAATCAAAAAAGATCTTCATTCGTGTTCCGAAGTGGAAGGAATGTCTTTGATTTGGAGCAACATGAGCGTGAGTAATTAATGATACAATTTTCTTTTTTTGTTGAACTAACCCTTCAAGTCCTTAACCTACTGTGACTATCCAAAACAATCTCATTATTGGTGCATGTGTAAATGTAGTCCCTGATTGTTATGTGGTGCCAAAAGTTTGATGCCAGTGGGGATGATTGAATGGGAAAAGTATGGGCGAGACACTGTACTGCGAAAATAGGTTATTACAAAACCATTATTCCAAAATGACTTTAAATGCAACCGTTTGTAATGATACCAGCAGGTTATTGACTGAAAAGTTAATAGCTTACAAAACCGCATTCATGTGTGGACGTTTAACGAGTCATAGTGCATTGTGTAGAGGTGATGCAATCCAACCTGTTTACTTTTGATGAGGGACAGGTTGACCGTTTCGGTGGATAAGCGTTCCTCTATTGGATTTAATTTTTATTGATTTAGCACTTTTCACAGTGCACGTTCAAAAATAGCTTTACTAAAAATGTGCCTTGCAAAGAAAAAATCTAAAAACGGAAGCAACAGCTCCACCTTGAACTTGTGGGGGCTTATAATGATAACATGATGGAACATGTCAGTATGATTTGAACTTGTTGAAATGGCAATTGTGTCACCATTATGATATGAAGGGGGAGTTTGTGACCTCACCAACTGATGCTCACGAATATTATAATAAAATGAATGAATGAGTCAGTCACTCGCTGACATGCAGGTGTGCGTGCAGAGAGATCCCACAGACCACAGGTGAGAACACCTCTCCCGCTCGACGGGAAAAGATTTCCTTTACTATTGCATAATCAGCCGCAGGGAATCTTCAGCTGCTTTCATGTTCTACATTTTGCAGATATTTAAAAATGTTTTTGTGTGCGTGTGATAATTTTGTCTGGTCAATGCTGCGGTGTTTCCTACAGAATGATAATTGTTTATTTTCATTGCTTTATTGTGATAAATCTTCTGGTTTTGCGGTTGTATTTCGCACTCACGAGACTCTTCAACAGAGTCATAATGTTGTGTGACGTTTTGAAGTTGAGCATTGCCTCAGTTTTTCATACTCTGTATTCGATCAATTATCAGTTATCTAAAGGTGCATTCATGTCGGTGTTTCTTGAAGCATGAAGGGTTACCATACTCACTTCTTAAAATGATTATAAAGAATTGCTGATTGCAAATTGAATTGCAAATTTTGCTGATAAAGTCCGAGATTTCTGCTGAGCTAACAGTAAATCATCTTTTTAATCTCGTGTACTTCCTAGTTTCAACTCTGATGCATATTTCTGTTTCGCAGAATCAAAACCATGAACGCTGTGAATGCTGTTCAACTGTTCATTCTGGTTTGGACTTTTACTGCTGTCTGTCAAGCTGATGGTAAATAAACTTTCCCCTAATGAGTGTGTGAGATTGTAAGATGAGGAAAAAGTCTTTTACAAATATTAAAAGTAGTTTATATTTGAACAATCATTGTTTGAACAATAGAGGGAAATCCAAATGGGTCAGGGAGCAGAGTCTTTTCCCTTATAATGTGCTTAAACTCTTTTACATCTGACGCACGTAAAGGAAACGGGATATTGCATGCAGCGACTCCCTTTCCTTCCATTGCGTCCTTTTCTTGTCCAGATTTATCACAGTGCAATAATCCGGCCCACCAGTTTGGATCATTAAGTCGGATGCCCTTACAACCCAGCACTGAGCGTGCACAAACTCTTACAACCCCAGTGCTGGGACACACGATCACTCACTATGGCTAATTTACTTTATCCAGTTAATCTGTACTGCCAGTCTTTGGTTTGTCGGGAAAATCAGAGCACCTGGAGGAAATCTACACAGTTATGTGGAGAACATGCAAACTGTGGAGACTGTGTATTACTAGTGAATATGTAAAATATTGGTTACTAATGAAAGAGTCACTGTATGTTTATTATGACTGACATGGACACAGACACGACAAGTCTGGATGTTAAAAGTTTAACGAGTGGGGGAAAAAAGGAGAGTTTTTTTTTTTTTTTTTTATTGTTCAGTTGCTATATGACATGCATTATTTTTCAGATGACATCGGTGTAATCTGTGAGAATGTGACTGGAACTGTGAGAGAGGAAGTAACTTTCACTTGCAACGTCACTCTGAAATGCACTGCATACTGCATTACATTGTATAAATTTAAACCTGAGATTAATAATTCCACGGAAATCTGTAGACAAAACTACCCTTGTGAACGGAGAAACAGCTTCACATGCAGATACACTCCAACTACAGCAATGACAGAACAATTCAGATTCTTTGTGCAGACAACGTGCGGATCAAAAAAGACTTTATTCACTGTGAACATAACAGGTACAGCATATAATACTGTTCTTTATAATTCAATAAATGTTTGCAACGTTAATTTTCAATCTCCTAACAGTGGTTTAAAATCTGTTAACGGAGCCCATTAAACCTGAAATTTTCACTGAAGCTTTTGGAAGGAAAGATATTAGTTAGTGATTATTGAACTGAATAGATCTTTAGTCTCTCGTCAGAATGTTTTAAAAAAATCACCCGTGAATTTAAGATCTTGAGATCTTGTAACGCATCTCTAGATATTTGAGTCGGTGATTTTTAGAGATGTTTGGATTTGGTCTGTGTGTGTCAAGAAATCGGTCCTCAGATTCTCAGAAGTGTTTGTGAAGTCTGTCTGATGTTTGATCGCTTGATTTAAACAATCATTTAAACACTTTAAATGCACCTTTCCAGAGACACCATCATCAGGAGAGGACCATGCATCAACGGCAGAAAACCGTACTGGATCTAATCATACTGTCGTCGCTGCAGTCGTGAGCGGTTTCATCATCATCATCCTCATCATCATCACAATCATTTACAAAAGGAAATCAAACTCCAGCACACCTCGTGGAGTCTAGAAGTGGACAACAGCAGCTTCCAAGAGCAAATCCCAGAAAAAGTGATTAATATCACCAGCTCAACAGTTTAACATTGAGTTTCGTTTGACTCTTAATGTGAAGCTCGTGAAAGACAAACTTTACAGGAACTCCATAAACTATTTCTGTACATTCAGTACTATCTGTTAAACCTCAAACTACTGAACTATATAACTCTGGTTTTAGCTTTTAAAACTGTTTGTTTTATATTAATTTCTGTGAAATAATAATGGTTGGTATATTATTGATCATTTGGTCAGTGTATGTTTTTGGCTTTAATGAACATAAGCTGCCGTTCAAGGAATGTCTATTTTGTATTTAAGTGGTGTTATAGCTTAAGTATGGAAATTATTTTTTACTTTTAGTATTTTGTACCTGCAATTTTCTAATGCTGTGAACTGGTTTGCAAGGGGTTCTTTTTAACTATTAAAAAAAAGAGAACTGGAAAGAATAAACGTGTGAAAATCTGTAAACATGAATATCTGGAAACTTCTTTTAAAGTTGCAGTATACCGGTAAAACTAGTAAAGTGGGTGAAGGGTTGCCGCACAGATCATCTGAACTTAGAATTTAAGTTTTATGGTTTAAAAGAGATTAAATTCACCTTTCCAGAGATGTTCAGCTTGGAACGTATCAAGAACATTTTAAATGATCGACAGCCGAAGAGAGTCGTGGATTTAAAGGGTGAGTTCACACAAAAAAATGAAACTGAACTGTTTTATCTTTAGTATCTTTCAGGTCGTTTGAAAGTGGAAATTAACTTGCTGTCAATGCAGGCCTCACTGAACCATGGGATTTTATCAAAAATCTCTTAATTTGTGTTCTGAAGATGAATGAAGCACATGGAAACCTGTTTCTGCCCAAAAAAAAAAAAAAAAAAATTGTGACTTTATCTCGGAATTCTGACTTTTTATCTCAGAATTCTGACTCATCTCGGAATTCTGACTTTTTATCTCAGAATTCTGAGATAAAAAGTCACAATTTTTTTTTTATATATATATATATATATATATATATATATATATATATATATATATATATATATATATATATATATATATATATATATATATATATATATATATATATTTTTTTTTTTTAGTGGTGGAAACTGGCTTCCATACTTACGGATGTGGAACGACATGAGGTTAAGTAATTAATGACAGAAAAAATTTTAAGTCTCACTTTCGGACATGTCTGACAAAATGGAAAATGCAAATACAACTAGTTTTATTAAACACCAGTTTCAGTCAAATCATGAAAATTAATTTTACGATTTACTATTATGTATGCAAGTTATATTTTAAGCTTTATGAGCTGAATGGTTTCTGAAAAAAGTTGATGAAGACTAGTTTATTTACTTTATATCTTTTTAAGACGCGTAAAACACACATATTGTGTGCTTTTGCAAAATGTACGTGTAAGAAACTTATCCAAAATGATATGATTATTATTATTTAAGTTATGATTTTTAATGTCTTTTCACCCGCCTGGAAGACAGAAATGACGTCATTACGTGAAGATGTAAAAGAGCCGCTGATCCGTTTAAGTGGTTCATTGAAACGAGATGTCCGAAGGAACCGGACCTCCTGAAATCTTTTGGCGAACTGATATAGATATGTAATGCGGTCAATACCAGCCTGGAACTACTTTAGTATTTAGAAAAATAAAATTGTCACCCTTTAATCACCACGTCATTTCAAACCATGTCCATGTGTGGCTTGTGCACTAAATGATGGCAGAATTCTTCTTTCCTAACAAAACTGACTTAATCCAAACAAACGTTGATAAATTCTGATTCCCTTCACCAGAGCTTTCAATAAATTGTCTCTATCTAATTTAATCTCAAGTACTTCCTTGTTAGTTTTCCAAGTTTCACTTCTTCAGTACATTCTGTCATTCTCTTTCTATTGCAGAATCAAAGCCGTACATTGTGTGCGACTGCTCTTTCTGGTTTGGGCTTTTTCTGTCTGTCAAGCTGCTGATAAGATAGTAAACTTTCCCCAAGAAAGAGTGTGTGTGTGAATCAGGAGGGACTGAATCCAAGATGATGAAAAAAGGACAAATGTCAATAAATATAAAACACAAGTGTCTCTTTAAAACACTTTTGTCAGAGTATCCAGTTCAGTCCAAGTGTGTCTGACAGTATTACATCCTTCCTGTGATTCAGAAGTAGATTTCCTATTCAACAATTTTTGTTTGAACAATGGAAATTTATTAAAGTCAGGGAGTTTATTATCTTTTGAACAATCTACACAAGAGAGAGAAATACACTCACTCACTCTCTCTTTATATATATATATATATATATATATATATACATACATATATATATATATATACATACATGGCATTAAAATAAAAAAAAATTGGCATTACAAAGCATTAAATTAGATTTGATGAAACCTGTAGAAACGGCGTATTACAGTTTTTTTCAACTGCTAACAAGTATTGTTCAATACTGAAAGCACATTTTCAAAACCCATTAGAAAGATGTGCTGAAAACACACAGTATTTTGCATGTTGTGGAGTACGACTGGGAAAAGAGTCCCTGAATTTTGAAAAGTGTGCTCACTGAATGCATTTTGTCTGAAAGCAATGAAAAATGGTTCACTTTGCTCTGCATTGACCTCTGTTTCGCTGACTGTGTGAAGAGTTTTGAAAATGGGCTTTCAGTATTGAACAATGCTTGTTAGCAATTGAAAAAAACTGTAAACCCCATAGAGGAATTCTTTTCTGTGTGGAGGTGTAAGGTTTATGACCACCACCCACATGACCAGATGACTTTACTGGAGGCATTTCTCCTGAAGACTGCCAGGGATGGATTAGACATTCTAGGAGGAGAAGACATCAGATGTGATGTTGATGAAAACATCACAGCCAAATGCAAGAGAGAGAGTCGACTAGAACCATCACTGCAATTCACTATAATGAACAACTACAAATATTGTTACAGTAAAGTGTAGAATATTCTTTTTTATTATCATTGCAGCCCTTGAGTTTTTTCCCTCCTTTTATGATGTTTTATTAACAAAATTCGGGAGGAACACGTTCAAATGATCTAACTAATCATCACATCACTCCAGCCAGCTGTCATTAATCAGCAATCAATATTCCTGCCCAATCAGCAAGAGCAGAAACCTATATATATACATCGATGCAGTCGACTCACCTATGCTTTGGACAGTTTCTGCATCCCTCCACCACCCCGTCTCCTCACACTTACCTGGTTACTTCCTAAACCAGAATACGGGGGGGTAATCTGGGCTCGGGCCAAATACCGAGCTCGGAGCCGTCTCCTAGGACAGCACGCCAAAAATGCATAATAACTACTCTATCTGATTATTGGTAAGTGTGACCTCGTGAATCACCTTTTGGTTATAATTTTCAAGTACTATATTCATATAAAAAAATGACATTTTGATTAATTTCTGATTCATTTGTGTTACAAATGCTTTCAATAAAGTGAAATTGTGTTCCAGTATTCTCTATGAAGAACTGATTTATGTGGAAAATCATTGAAACTTTAAAAAAGAAAAGTTCATCAATGATGTAATGCTTCCTGTCGTTAGTGTTTTTTAGGTCAGTGTGTTGTGGATGAAATGTGTGTTTTCTCAATGAGAAATGTTGCCAGTGTTATGTTGGTCTGAGTGAGTTTTGGAGGTGAGATGAACTGTTTGGCCAACATTCATGCTGGTAATGCAGACTGTGTGAAGAGTTTTGAAAATGTGCTTTCAGTATTGAACGATGCTTGTTAGCAATTGAAAAAAGAAAAACGGAATGAACAAACGTGATGCTCTCTCAGATGAATATCTGGAAACTGTTTGTTTGTTTGTTTTTGTCACATGATGATTGGTAAATTACAGTATACCGGTTAAACTAGTAACGTGGATGAATTGTCGCCGCTCAGAGATCATCTGAATTCTTGCCTTGTTTACATGAACTTATTGTGGAGGATGGAAGAGATTTGCAAGTGCAACGATTTAAGCCTAATGATTTTACCATAAGTTTAGATCAACCTTGAAGTTAGTTTTCTGAAATATGAGAAATGAATTATATTTATGCATTTGGCAGATGTTTTTATCCACTACATTCCAGGTTTATATTTGATCAGTTCATGCATTTCGCGAGCATCGAACCCATGACCTCGTCTAACCTAACAAACACTCTCTGCTTGAGCGACACTGTTCTGAGAAAGAAAACAACATGATAAAATCAAACAACCGTCAATGTGGAGCATTCAGATCTGTAGATGAGAAGCATTCCATCACTTAAAATCAAGTGTTTATTTCAGTCAGTCCACAACAAATGAGAAATAAAAGCGCCATCATAGTGTGTGTGTGTGTGTGTGTGTGTGTGGGTATACGTTACGGGGACCAAATGTTCTTGTGGGGACATTTTTTTGATCCCCATGAGGAAACAAGCTTATAAATCATACAGAATTATCTTTTTTGAAAATCTAAAATAGCAGAACATTTTCTGTGATGGGTAGGTTTAGGGGTAGGGGGACAGAATGTACAGTTTGTACAGTATAAAAACCATTACGCCTATGGAATGTCCCCATAAAACATGAAAACGTGTGTGTGTGTGTGTGTGTGTGTGTGTGGGTATTCCCTACATTATGGGGACCAAATGTCCCCACAGGTACAGTAATACTAGTAAATTTTGACCTTGTGGGGACATTTTTTTGGTCCTCATGAGGAAACAAGCTTATAAATCATACAGAATTATCTTTTTTGAAAATCTAAAATAGCAGAACATTTTCTGTGATGGGTAGGTTTAGGGGTAGGGGTAGTGTAGGGGGACAGAATGTACAGTTTGTACAGTATAAAAACCATTATGTCTATGGAATGTCCCCATATAACATGAAAACACAACGTGTGTGTGTGTGTGTGTGTGTGTGTGGTAACACACCAGTCTATGAGAGCAGATCTTTCATTTTATTGTGAGTGGTTATTGTGCAACTTTTTCTGTATCTGATTAATATCTGCAAAGTAGCTGGAAGCTGATATAAATAATATTTAATAGCAATTAACTTCACGACAAGCAAATTCAAAACCTAGTTTACTCCATATTTACTGAAATAGCTGCATCATATCAATTGCAGTGGGGTGAACGAATGGGGAAAAGTGAAAGTCTCCCTAAAACAACATGGGAAAACTCACCTGAGGCATAATGATGGTGGCTTACATTGTTTGTAATGATGGAAAATTTTATAAAAGCCTTGTATGTTTTGTCACAGGTGTAAGCGTGGATCACCTACAGAGGTTCAAGCTGCAGGGTTGCCGAATGACTTAAGAAATATTATCAGCAAGATGGTAGAAAACTGTACATTTCTTGTCTATAACCACCCACTGCAACTTATACCAACGATGGAAATAAGCGCAGTTATAATAGCTAAATATGTGGGAGAGTGTTGCTTTAGTGTGACGATTTTATATTGCAATAGGTAGCACATCAAAGTTCATACCAAATCTGTTACGTGACGTGTACTGAATGAGCGCACGAAGATGAGGGAAAACAGAATGACTCCTTTTATGAGCAAAACAGGATATACAGGACTACGGGAACACATCGAATACTTACGATAACCAACCCGGAGTGAGGGAAACACAGGGAATATAAACAGACACTAATGACGAGGACACAGGTGACGATGATAACTAATAATAACAAACAGCTGACAGGAATGAAACAAATGAAGACTGGGAAGGAAGACTGGGTGACACAAGGAGCACATGACAGGGAAAAACAGACAGACAGATAACCAGACTCTAACAAAATCAAACTAGTTAGCACATTATTTGTAATGAAAGAGTTTAATGACAATATATTGGTTTATGGTTACACTTAAAATAGTTATAATCTCAAAATATGATCAGGGTTGGGGAGTAACGAAATACAAGTAACTTAGTCACGTATTTAAAATACAACATTTGAGTAAGTGTATTTCATTACAGTTACATTTTAAATGGGTGGTAATCAGATTACAGTTCCATCTGAAAAGTGTTTTAGATTACCAAAGTGATTACTTTGAGTTTTAATGTCATTTAAACAGCGATTGGTGATTCTCTGACTCTGACCGTCTGAAAAAGAGGAGTTCAGTTTCATGTTTTCCACTGTTTTCATGTTTTGTGAGTCATTTTATAATTGTAAAAAAGGTCACTGCAACTTTTTCTCACAATTTGTTTTTCCCCTCACAATTGTGAGTTTGCATTTCACAATTCTGACTTCTTTTTCTCAGAATTGCGAGATTTAAACTCACAATTGCAAGTTATAAAGTCAGAATTGGGAGATATGAACTTGCAATAATGACTTTTCTTCTTGCAATTTGTTATATCTCATAATTCAGACTTTTCTCAATATTGTGAGTTTATCATAATTTTGACTTGTCTCAATATTGTGAGTTTATATCTCATAATTCTGGCTTTATAACTCACAATTGCAACTTTATATCACGCAATTCAGAGGGAAAAAGTCAGAATTGTGAGATTAAAACCTTTTTTTTGTGTTTGTTCCACACTTATTAGTATTCCAAAGTATTCTAAAGTATTTAGATTAAGTTACTAAACTTGAGTAATGTAACGAAATACGTTACAAATGACTTTTTAAAGCATGTATTTTGTAATCTGAGTATGAGATTATAAAAACTTATACCATTAATCGTACCCAACATGTATGTATAAAAGTACTTGAGAGAGAGAAAGAAAGAGAAAGACAAAGAGAGAGAGAAGGACAGAGAGTACCCATAAAAAGAAGAGACCAGAATAGTTGCAATCTTCTTTTATCTCTTCCTTGAACATGTGACTGAAACCCAAATGTGAGACATTCAGACTGACCAATCAGAAGTCAAACTTCCCCCACTGTACTGAAGGTGTGACAGTTCATTGACCCCCGATGGACACAACTCTTGGCCTTTCAAATGGCCCTTGTAGCATGAGAGAGGGGACTGAAATAGCAAAGCACACGTCTTTGCTCATTTTTAAAATATCTTTGGATATATTCATCCCTACACAGTCATTTTCCTGACCTTTCCCCCCTCTCCTCCCTGGTGGAATAAGCTGCTAAAGGTCACTTGCATACCATTATTGTTGGTTCAAATATTTGGATAATTTTTTAACTCAATCAAGGGTTTATTCTGATTTCCTGTCCCGATGTCAAGAATTTGATCCCACCGGGAATGACTGAATGGAAAATGAGCGAGACACAGCACTGCTACTGTGTTGCAAAACAATGATTCTAAACACATTTAGTATAATGAAAGTTTCCCGAAAGCAACATTACTCCTGATACAGCAGTTATTGTTTGTAATGATGGAAAATGTTTGACAAACTTTATTCACGTTTTGACGTATGTTGTAACGAATCAATGTGCATGAAGAGGTGATGGAATCTATTTTAAACCTGTTAAAGAGGGAGAGATTTTGCAATGGCTTCTTTCGTGGATAGATAAAGGATTGAATTTAAATAGCACTTTTCACAGCTTTATTAAAAAAAGTGTGGAGGGAGGAAGGACACAGAGACCATGGAATGGAAGGAGACATTTCAGGTATGCGAGAGGATTTAACCCTCATGCCTGCACACACAAAAAGGTTGTGGTGGTTTAGGTGCAACAGAGCATGAAGTGGTTCCTCTATGATTAAGAGCCATTATGAAACAACATGACATTTAAATTCCCCGTTGTCCTCCTGGGATGTAGATGGGACTTTTCCACAGTGGCTGACATGGATCCAAATGCCCCTTTCAGCTCCCTTCACGGCCGTGTGAAAAGTCAGAAGCATCTGGAACGGTCCCAGCCACCTTTTTCCTTTTCAGTTCTTTCTCAGATCTCGTACTACCACGAAATCTCCTGGTTTGTTCCATGCGTTCAATGGGATTTCAGCTTTCCCCTGAGCGGATTTTACCTGCGTACAGACATTAGACAGCAGAGAAGACATCTCTTTTTTTAATAACTCAACATGTAATGCTCATACAACGCTGTTGTTTACCCCCTTCTATTCCCATGAATGGTGGTCTAGATCTCTAGATCCACTCTAGATCTTTTTCTCCTACTCACATACATGAGAACGATTCAAAGTACCCATGTGAGCCCAGTTTCCTCAGAACTTTTTTTCCACCTTGTGGGTATTGCAAATGACGCATTTCTTACAAATATTTTCATCACATGTTCTTTCATCATGTGCAAACCATTCCCCCTTTCGATGCATGGTCTTTCCCATGCAACGTCTTAGCGTATTGAGCAAAGAAGTTTCGGGGTAAACAAGGCATGTCATCACAGCTTATCTAATCTCTACTTTCCAGCCTGCAGTCAGACTGCTTCCACTGGTTTTTTGTCTACCCCTAAGCTAAAAGCAGTTATACTCTGTAAAGAGGAGGAGATGTCAGAGTTAGTTTCAGATTACAGGACACTCAATTTCTTTGGTCTGCTAAGCGGCTGCGTCTTCCCTGGCATTTCCTGTTGACACAAAATTTTTATTATTTGTGCGTGCATTTACAAATCTCATCAGGTAACAAAATGGCATCCATTAGGTCAACTACCAAAGGAGCATGTGGTATTGGTCGCCCATCCAACTTTAAAAAAAATTCTGTGTTAAATAATTTGATGGCAATGAGCCAGAAGTCACAACTTCAAATTCGGTCGTCACAGACCTTGCTTTGACCTGTTTGTGGATCTCTGAAAGCCGAGCCATCCATAAAGAGGACATTCTCACAGTTTTCGAGTGCATGCATGCTTGTTCATGCATGGTCAAACAACAATGATGTTCCTCCCCATCCTCCTCCGTAGGGAGGAGAGTGGCAGACTGTACAACGCTTAACAGTAATATTCGACATATCAAGCGAGATTGTATGGTATCCGAACCATCGAGCCGGCGATAAATCCGATGTTTTCTGCTGTCGCAAAATCGTGGACACTGCGTGTGGAACCATCAATGTCAGGTCAGAACACCCTACAAAATCTCTAGATGCCATCGCGGCCCGTTCAGCAGACGCCACTGCCCTCGGGCAATGTGCTGCTACTGGGTCTAATTTGCTTGAAAAATAGGCCACAGGTTGCAGTCTGTCACCATGATGTTGCAACAACCCAGAAGTCATAAACACATTTTTCTCATCCACAGTGGCGGACTGGGACAGTAAATCAGGCCGGGAATTTGACTCCACCCCAGGCCACCACCACCAAATTCATGTGTCCACCAGCCTGATAAACTTATAGGGTCACCCTGTTAGTTGATGTAACAGGTAGACTATCATTCATAATATGAATGGATAAATAAATAAACCCTCAAAAACTCACTAGGAATAGACCATCTGTACTACCACACCAAAGACAAATATAAAATTGGCTTACACATTTTAAGAAGGGATAATAAAAGATACATATTCACATGTTAAAATATTTATATTTTATATATTTCCAATGCTCTATGTATCCCCATACAGTATATAAAACAATGTGCTAGTTTGTCATTAAGATGCGCTTTTAAAACTTCTATCATTATATAAATATATTTGTATTATTATTTATAAAGAATATATTTTATCTATTGTGAGTTGCTTCGGATGAAAGCGTCCATCTGCCAAATGATGAAGTAAATATTAGGGGTGGAACAGTTCAACTTTTTTACGGTTCGCTGTTGTTGTAATGTCAGAATGTTCATCCATCAACAGAAACATATATTAACTGAACCCTGATTGTTTTACGTGTTATTTATAGTAAACCATATTACAGATGCTTTGTCAGATTTAAGTTGAACAGCGGATCGTCCGAGCGCATGGAGAACCGAGTGTGGAGAACCGAACGGATCGTTTTTTTATGTCAATGTAATTCTGACCGACCTGTTCCCTTACCGGAGAACATGGCTGGGATTTTGTCTGTGTCCAGGGCTTTTCTCCTTTTTATGCGTTCCCTCTCTGCTCCTCCTTTGCATTTACGCTCCATTTTTTGCACTATTTTCCAAGATAAAGCCAGCCTCTGGATATAGCCAATCAGGCAGTGCTTCGCTAATGTTGGGTCATGTAGTGGTGTCATTTTCACTCATAAGTGCGTCAATTAATTCTCAGTTGCATACCAGTATATTGCACATCAGACTGATCGACAGCACAGCGGCAGGCCAGAATGACCATCAGGCCACCGGGAAATGTCCCGGTGCTCCTGATGGCCAGTCCGCCACTGCTCATCCATCATCTGAACAAAAGGCTTTGTTGGTACCAGTAGGCCCAGAGTTCCCCATTTTGGTTATCTTTCTCCGTGGCCCCTTTGACGCGTCTAAATTATCTATCGGACGTCTCAAAATTTTGTTTCTAGGATATTTTGTTACCAAAAATTGCTATCGTGCATTTACATAATCTCAAGTTTCCTTCTCTCTTGATCACACTGTACCCGTGTGATGTCAAGTTTGTCTTCTTTCTTGACTACGCTGCCACAGAGTCAGACCCACCACTGTGGTTTATCCCCCTTTTAACGCAACTTCAATTTAAAAATTCAATGTCAAAACTCTCAAAACCTTAATTTTCTATAACATTTTGATTTGTCTCTTACCAGTGAGATATCTGATGCCACCTGGGTTTGTTTACTGATTCCAGTGGCGTCCCCTCCGTCGTCCCTCAATCTATTCGGGGTAGGGCTGTGACTCAGGATGGATCCGTCACCGTCCGCTCTCGGGTCCAAAGGGCACGTCCAAGGAATCCCACTTTCTGACACCAAATTGTGGTGGTAAAAACTCATACTCATGACTCTCACACTGCATAAGAGACAAACTCGTTCCAGTTGTCTTTATAATTATTTTATTCCTTGCAACGAAGGTCAGACAGGCATACAGAAACTCTGGAGAAAACAGTGATGTAATCGCTTCTCATACAATGGCTTCAACGTTGGCAGATCAAAAACATTGTTGAATATCAAGTGTCCCCAACTAAGCAAGCCAAAAGGCGACAAGGGGCCCAAACTCCAACAGGTGACAAAATGGAGAAAAAAAATAATCAAATGCATAAATATATAGTTTATTACTTAGGGAAATGGGTGTGTTTTTCTATAAATGGCATTGTGGTTTTGAAATTTGACTTCAAAGCCAGTTTAAATGCATATTTACAGTGAAAGTCTCCCTAAAGCAAAATGGGAAGAATTTATGATTCTCCAGAAAGAATGTTTACCCTTTTGAACCACACAGATGAAAGCAATCTCAGCCTGATGGAGGACATATAGACCTTCAGGCAACGTGGTTAGGGTTAGGGTTAGGGTTAGGTTAGGGTTAGGGTTAGGTTAGGGTTAGGTTAGGGTTAGGGTTAGGTTAGGGTTAGGGTTAGGGTTAGGTTAGGGTTAGGGTTAGGGTTAGGTTAGGGTTAGGTTAGGGTTAGGTTAGGGTTAGGGTTAGGGTTAGGTTAGGTTAGGTTAGGTTAGGGTTAGGGTTAGGTTAGGGTTAGGTTAGGGTTAGGTTAGGTTAGGTTAGGGTTAGGGTTAGGGTTAGGTTAGGGTTAGGTTAGGTTAGGGTTAGGGTTAGGTTAGGGTTAGGTTAGGGTTAGGGTTAGGGTTAGGGTTAGGTTAGGTTAGGTTAGGTTAGGGTTAGGGTTAGGTTAGGTTAGGGTTAGGGTTAGGTTAGGGTTAGGGTTAGGGTAAAAAGCCTCTACAAAAGATGTTTAAAATCAGTCCAAGACATTGTGGAGAATCTCACTGTAAAATCTGTTGAATTTATGGTTTAAAAATCAGCAACACAAAGAGAACATTTCAGCAATCGACAGCTGAAAATGAGCCGCCAACCTCCACCTTAATGTGATTATTGTTGGTTAAAACACTTATTTTGTTTCTCTATTGTAAGTCAGTTAGGTAGTGTCTGCTAAATTGTAATTTCATCTCATTGTATATGTTTGTTGTGCAGGCTATCTTTGAGCAATGTGTTTTTCAGTCATTTAAAACGATGTATAAGATTGTGAACTGCTCCAGTTTAAAGCACCTGTTGTTTTGACCTTATTTGAAACACGATAGGTGTCAGTCGTTTGACAGTGTGACTCAGACTATAACCTCTCACTCAATGTTTTACCTCAGTCAAGCTTGAACAGATTTCCTATCCTGATGCCAAGAATTTGAGCCTAGAGGGGCTGAATGAATGGAAAAAGTGTAGGCGACAGAGTACTGCTATTATTTTACAAAACAAGTGATTCCAACGTATTTTTAAATGCATGTAGTGAAAGTCTAGCAATCTGTATTAGACAAACTTAATTCATCGTTTGACTCATGACACATAGAGGTGATGCAGTCTATTAAAACCTGGCATTCCTTCAATGAATTTCTTGTTCAACGCAGCTTTACTAAATAATGTGCCTTACAAATAAGAAAAAAAAGTGTTCAGGTAAATGGGTAAACTCCTCCTTGACCCCAAGAAGGTGGTCATGCATAATTATAAAGTCCAATAAATTCATATACTTACATAGAATGGTAAACAAAAAAGTTTATTTTTGTTTGTAAAGTAATCAATTTGACATATTTGCACATATCTGTATATTTTAAAATATATAAAGCCTAATAATGCCGAAAACGGAAAAGTGTTCCCGTCACATTCAGTTATGATGAATCACATAAATTATTCTGCCTGGAAAATTTGACAAAAAAAAAAAAAAAAAGTTAAATATATTTGTAACGCGACTGTCCCGAAGATGCGTAGACACCAGTTTGACAAATAACAAGAATGTTTTAATTGTAGAGCGAAGGTAACATACAGTCCATACATAAACAATATCCGACCAAAGACAAAGGATGAAATGGAACTTAAATACAGGAAGTGATGATTGAAACATAGGTGCAGGGAATGACGACAAGTACAGCTGAACATAATTAGAACGAACGAGTGGCGGGAATAACAACCAAAACAAAGAACACGTGAAACAAAAGACTAGACCGAATGTAACAATTTTACATCGCTGGAATTCACGTTCAGGTGTCTGTGACATTTAAGCTCCGCCTTCTTTGATATGATTCGTTATCTCAGTGATTTGAATTTGACTGGCGATTTGTTAGCGGACCCTTTTCTCTCTTCAAGCATTGGGATAATTTGCAAGAATGTAAGATAAAGATGGATAGAATATCACTTTTTGTTCCACAAAGTTGCCGCAGCGTTCTAAGAGCGCTCGTCAATGTCATGACCAATCAAATCAAAGTAGGCGGAGAGAACAGAACCTGTGAAGACTGTACCAGCAAAAAGGAAAGGCTGCTCCCTGCAGAGCCATAACCTCCAGCTCCCTCCTCTCTTGACCTACTATAGGCATGATGGGTGGAACATCACAGAACATCACAGTCATTCTGGGTGAAATAGAGGGGGGTTACAGAATTCGGTGACCTTTAAAATGGCCTTGTCAGATTTGGTGACCCTACTGTATATCTGTTGCTGTTTGTGTCAGCCCATAATGACTTGTACTGTATGAAATTGAGGAGATAAAACATCAGCAGAGTGAATTTGGAGAACATCACAGTCATTCTGGGTGAAATAGAGGGGGGTAACAGAATTTGTTCGCCTTTAATGGTTCCCTCAAAACAAATGGGACCTTTTGTTACAGCCATTCTGTGTAAAATTGTTGTAACTGTTATATACAGTATAATTATATAATATACAATGAATTACACAATTTATTATTCGATAAATAAATCATTTTCCCGAATTGCGAATCAAACAGAAAAAAACGTTCCTCCCGGCGCGCTCTCGATAATGTGAACGCGCGCCAGCGCCGTTCTCGCGCGAATGTTTAATGAACTACACATGATGGAAACGCACATTTCTCTGCAACTACCGCTACTCTGCAAACAGCCACATTGCGTTTAATCTGGACAAGCAAATGAGCGTTTATTATGTGAATAACCAGCATTTCTAAACAACAGTTTCGAACAGATTTCACCTTCTTTGGCTTATCGTCAGAATTTACGCAATTTGCGTATATCACGCAGCACAGGGATAACCACGCCCTCCACGGTCACAGAATACGATGGTCACAGAATCTGGTGAAACAAAATAATAATATTGCAACTTTTTAACTCAGAATTCTGAGATAAAAAGTCACAATAATCTTCTTTTTTTTCAGTGGCAGAAACGGGCTTCATACATTAAACATGAGTTCTCAGTGTACTATTGAAATTGATTTCTGGTCATTTTAATGCTTTTTAAAAAAAATAATAATATTAATTTAACCTTCAAGACATGATCACGGTGTTGTGCCTAATTTCGACCTGCCGATTTATTAACCCCCCCCCCCCCCCCCCCCCCCCACCCCCCCATGCTGAAGTCGCTATTTTATGGCCTAATCCAAACCCCACCCCTAATCCTAATCCTAATCCCACTAATACTAGGGTAATAATTTTGCGGGGGATTTCGGCACAACGAATCTCTTGCATTATGGCATGAAGGGGAATTTCGAGAGACAGCACCAACTGCTGGCTTTAGGCGTGACTGCAATATAAAAGCTGTTTAGAGCAACAGAGTCATTTTGAAACTGAAAGTTAAGTCTGTCCCATAAAAGCGCTCGCGTGAGCTGCAGAGAGAGTTAGAGAGGAATAAACTCACACACAGACCGGAGGTGAGAATAACTCTCTCTCTCAACAGGAACTTTATAACATTATATCCTTTATATTTACTAATCCATAACCAGCCACAGGATGCATGCTGTTTTTTGTGATTTACACATCTTGTGGATTCTTCAGATTGTTTATGAACATTATAGAAAACGGTTTCTGTGTTTGTGACATATTTGTCTGATCAGCGTTGATTATTTTTAAAATGCAATAGAAATAACTTCATTTCGACACTCTGTAGATTCAGTAATATAATCATGAATGGAGTTTGTGTCTCTTCATTGTGATTTTGAGGTTATGTTGATATTTCTGCTGAGCTTTCAGTAAATCATCTCTATTTAGTATTTAATCTCATTGTTGTTTCAGTCTCTCTTCTGATTAACATTTCAGTCATTTGTTTTTCCACTGCAGAATCAAAACCATGAACGCTGTAAATTCTGCTCAACTGTTCGCTCTGGTTTGGACTTTTACTGCAGTCTGTCAAGCTGATGGTAAGAATAAACTTCCTCTAAAGAGTGTGTGAGAATTTTCAGGAGGGACTGAATCTAAGATGATGAAAAAAGGTCAAATCTTATCAATAAATATAAATCACAAGTGTCTCTTTAAAACACTTTTGTCAGAGTCTCCAGTTCAGTCCAAGTGTGTCTGACAGTATTACATCCTTCCAGTATTGGAAAAGTTTGATCATTTGAGTCAGGGAGCTGTGCGTTTCTACCGCTAATTTATGTGATTTTACACATTTATGTCACATAATGTGTTCAGATGAGCTCAAAATCACATTTTCAGTCAAGACGACAGGATCTCGTGTTTCTCAGCTGATTAAAAGAAACAGTCAGGATGTCGAGTGCAGAGATTGTGTACATATTGCTATTGAGCATATAAGTTATAATTCATAATAAGTAATAAAATATGTGACCCTTCCATTACCAGAGATTAAATGACCTTTTCAAAATCTAATGTACAAAAGCACATGATGCAGTGATTTTATATATGAATAGGTTCTGTAATGAAAGAGTCACTGTATTTATTATGACTGACATCGACACAGACACAAGAAGAATCTTAATGAGATGTAAAAAAAAACAAAAAAAAACAAAAACAAAATATTCATTATTGTTTAGTTGCTATATTGTGTGACATACATTATTATTTTTCAGGTGTCATCAGTGTAATCTGTGAGGATGTGACTGGAACTGTGGGAGAGGAAGTAACTTTCACCTGCAGCGTCACTCTGAAGCGCTCTGAATGCTGCATTAAACTGTATAAGTTTCTAAATCCTGAGAGCGATGACTCAATCTGTACAAAAGAGCTTCCTAAGGACTCGTGTGAACAGAGAAACAGCTTCACATGCAGATACACTCCAACCACAGCAATGACAGAACGATTCAGATTCTTTGTGCAAACACAGTGTGGATACAACAAACCCACAAAATTCACTGTGAACATAACAGGTACAGCATATAATACTGTTGTTTATAATTCAATAAATGTTTTCACATGTTTTTTTTTTTAACACTGATCTAAAATCTGTTCACAGAAGCCATTAAAGCTCAAACTGAAGCTCCTCCCATTAGAAATGGTATGATATATTTTATTCTAGTTATTGATTATTGACCTCCAAATTATTCAGGAAGACAGAAAAACGGCTCTTTAGTCTCTTGCTAGAGTATTTATCGTTTAATGATTTAGAGTAAAGATCTCTCTAGATATTTGAGTCGGTGATTTTAGAGATGTTTGGATTTGGTCTGTGTGTGTCAAGAAATCAGTCCTCGGATTCTCAGAAGTGTTTGTGAAGTCTGTCTGATGTTTGATCGCTTCATTTAAACAATCATTTAAACACTTTAAATGCACCTTTCCAGAGACTCCAACATCAGGAGAATCAAGAAAAGAAAAAATTACTGGATCTAAAGATTCTGTCGTCGCTGCAGTCGTGGGCTGTTTAATCATCATCATCCTCATCATCATCCTCACAATGACAATCATTTACAAAAGGAAATCAAACTCCAGCACACCTCGTGGATTCCAGAAGAGGATGTTTCTGGGCAGCGGACAACATGTTGATGTTGATGACAACAGCAACTTCCAAGTGTAAATCCCACAAAATGTGATTAATATCACCAGCTCAACAGTTTAACATTGAGTTTTGTTTGACTCTTAATGTGAAGCTCGTGAAAGACAAACTTTACAGGAACTCTATAAACTATTTCTGTACATTCATTACTATCTGTTAAACCTCAAACTACTGAACTATATAACTCTGGTTGTAGGTTTTAAAACTGTTTCTGTTTCATATTAATTTCTGTGAAATAACTGAATATTATTGATCTTTTTGATCAGTGTAATATATATATATATATATATATATATAAATGTGAGGGTGTGTATTTGCATTTAATAAATCAAATTTATACCTGAAGTATGTGATTTTTTATTTTAAAACATTTTGTAAAATTTAAACCCTGCTAATTTCTAATGCCGTGAACGGTGTGTTTTTGTACAGGGCTCTTTTTATTATTTAAAAAAACAGAAGAAACGTGAAATGAATAAACACACGTGATGCTCTCTCAGATGAATATCTGCAAGCTTTTTTATCATCACATGATGATGGGTAAATTACAGGATACCGGTAAAACTGGTAAAGTTGGTGAAGAGTTGCTGCACAGAGATCATCTGAACATGAACTTTTCGTACAGTATTTTTCCAGGAAAAGACTAAATTTGCAGTAGAAGGATTTTTTTTTACATATATAAGCCTAGTAATGACTTTTACAGTAAGTTTAGTTGGCAGATGTTTTTATCCAAAGTGTAAGTCATCTGTTTTTCATCATGTCCTGGCACTCCTGTGGGCCAGCCGAATAAATGTGTCCCACTTTTACTCTCACCAAAGATGTCCAAGAAAATTCTGCACCACAGAAGTGTGTAAGCATTTCTATAGGTTATGTGTTAATGCATTTCTTTGTTTTATAAAGCACCATGATCCTGTGAGGAATGACATTTCATTCCTTTATATGTCAATAGAATGACTGTAAACAAACTTGAACTTGAACCAGTCCAGATCCAGAACGAAAAAAAATCATCTCTGAGCAGAAAAGCGCCCGACGTCGTTCGCGTTTTTTTCTATTGTCCAATCGAATGTTATTGCTGACGAATGTTTACAGTTCTTTGGACACTGCAAAGATGGAGCCCTTTGCTTGTAATGTACTTTTTGGAGGAAAAAGCCATGTCGACGTGTTGTCAGTGTCCTCTCTGCTCCGCAATGTATTTTTCACTGCGTGAGAACATGATGTGTGGCGTGAGAGCGGACATAGCAACAGTAACTAAAGGAGGCGGGTCTTTGCGAACAATCAAAATCAAGTATCAGAGAGAGTGCAACACGAGCTAATTCTCAGTAAAAGTCCGTAATGGGCCGTAAAAAAAGGAAAGGCGGTGCAGAAAAGGTTCGAGAAAGCAAAAAAAGGGCTCTTAACTCCAAATGCGTAAAATTAACGGCACTCTTTCAAAGGGTCGATTCGGCCGCAGCAGCGGAGGACAGTAGGAATAAAACAGAAAATACAGAAAGCTCAAGTCATTTTCACACAACTCACGCTACTTCTGCCAGTCAGCTCCAGTGCATTCTTTAACTGATATGGAATTGTGTCATGATACTGGACTTTCCCATTCTTTATTATCAAGCTTTATGGACCTTCTCCTAAAACAGAGAAGTCTATATCAATGATTCCAATATTCTGTCCAAGCAAGTAATAAATCCAGAATCTCCTTGCTCAAACCTTCACCAAAATGAAAGAGGAACAACAGAGCATCAAAGGAGAGCTCATGAATACTTTAACAACACTAAATCAAGATTTGAGACCATTGAATGTAGACGGGCAGAAGGATTTGCAAAAATCACTGAGCAATTGGAGTATCACCAAACTTCTGCAAGCATCAGTTGGCGATTGGAACATTTCCAAAACCAGGTTTTAAGGGATGTTGTTTTGTCTTTTGAGACATCCCTTACAAAAGATTACTGCAGTTTTTTTAGAAGTAATACTACAGTTTTTGTTACATATAGAAAAATGCAGTTTTTTGGACACGAAAAAACTGCAGTATTGCAGTATAACCTAAAATGTCTGTAGTTTTACTGGAGTACAACTATACTGCAATACATCTAAAGTACTAGTAAATTAAAACTGCAATACAACTGCAGTTCTACTGTTTTTATACTTCATGCAACTCTCAGTTGTACTTCATTTTACTGCAGCTGTACTTATACTACAGTTTTACTGCAGCTGTACTGTGACTATACTTCATTATGCTGCAAATCTATGGTTGTGCTTCATTAAACTGCAGTTAAACTACTTGGTACTGCAGTTTTACTTCAATATACTGCAGTTCTTTTTTGTAAGGGATAAGCTCCTCTATTTTGTATGATGTAACTTCATTTTTGTGTATATGTATACTGTGTTCCTATCTCTCTGGCTCCTGTTCTCTCTCCTTGACAGGCTTATGAGTGCCACCTGACTCCTGTTTGAGATCGTTAGCTGGAGTATAAAGGAACCTGAGGCGTTCCGTCCTTGCAACTGGCATGGTCCAGTTCCAGTGCTGTTGTGTACCGAAAGTGTTTGTTGATTGCTTTACGGGCAGTGTCAAGGTAAAGTTGTTAAAAGTGTAAATAACGAGAGCATTTCAGCTATTGTTGTAACGGCCTAAAATAGCACAGCGTTTCATCTATTTATGTAACTCCCAAAGTGGAAAACTTTTGTAGGGAGTAGTGGATGCCATTTTTTCTTTGAAATTACTTTTTTTCTCCTGTGTTTGAGTTAGAGAGGGAGTCAGGGAACTGTCTCTGTATTTTATTTCAAACTCTTTTTACAGGTCAGTAAACTCTATAGTCAGGGGGAACTTTTTATTTATTCCCCTCCTGAAGCACTAACTTCCGTATTTCCCACATTCTGTTCAACAAAATACATTTGGTTTATTTGCTTAACTGATGTGCTGAGCTTTCTTGTGGACTGATCCTGGGACTTCCGACTATTTTATTACACCCCTTTTACCCCTAGCCTTTTCAGAGGGACTTGTAACGTCATCGACACCATTATTATGCACCTTTGGACTGCTATTGAGAGTCTTCGGACCGAATTTAATGCTCAAACTCAGCAGGACTTGGCTTCATTGAAATCCAGCATGTTTTATACCCAAGTGATGGCCCATCCCTCAGAAGTATCATCTTCCTGTCAAATTTAAACTGTATTTACAACCCATAGTGTTTCAACGGAATCATATCCCTTACAGTCCACCATGTAGCCAGGGCTTCCTGACTGGAGCTCAGACTGGAGCTCGTTCATTCTTGCCGTCGGCTAGTTGACATTCAAGCATCACGCAGGGGCGTTCCCAAAGCGTCCTTCGACGCAGCGCGAGTTCCCTCGAAAGGGAACAGTAAAGTTGGCAATATATTCACAAATTCGAACTTCCCTGATCAAGAACTCGTGAGCTAAACGTTGGTATAACACGAATGACAGCTGTTTCCAAAGTAGACAACGAGCTACAACAACCCAATTTCCACAAGCTTTATAATATAAATTGAAAAAAGCATTGCTACAAAAAAAGTCATTAATAACTTCAATGTTACACACTGTTGTGAAACCAAATTCAGTCAAAAAAATCACTGCTCTCCTGCTGTTTATACCTAGTTTGGTAGCATAAAGGCCTTCTTTACACAACGTTACACAGCTTACATACGTGCAACCAGCTTTTGCATGATAATTGCTTGCATTTTTTGATGGCATTACAGTTTAATATTATGAAACCAGCAGGACAGCAGTGACTTATGAACTGAATTTGATGAGTTACAGTAAAGTTATTGAGTATTTTTCGTAATATAAAATGAGCAAAAGGGTTTTGGGTTTTGCACTTTTCAGACGGTCCCTTGTCTCTCAGCCGCCGGCTCATAGGGACCCAATTTTATATTATAAAGCATGAGGAAAATTGGGATGGGAAATAGCTGCATTTGTGTTTTTAAAACTGTTTAGGTCACGAGTTGTTGATCCAGGAAGATCGAATCTGTGAATATATTGCCAACTTTACTGAACTCTTTAAACACTGACTGCTTTTCTTTATATTTGAGCCCGAGTTCAAACTCTATACGAGCATCATTTGTGTGTATTAATGCACGAGCTGCCTGAATAAACACTGCGAGCCAGAGGGAAATTAAATGGGAAGTGTTTGATCAAGCTCACAACAGGTTTTGCGGTTTTTTTTTTTTCTCCATTCATTTTTTTTTCCACCACCACGTCCTTTTAGGAGCTCTGTCATTTTAAAACTGAAAGTTTTGCCCATCGCTCGTGAGCTGCAGATAGAGTCACAAAGGAATAAACTCACACACAGATCGGAGGTGAGAATAACTCTCTCTCTCTACAGGAACTTTATGACATTATATCCTTTATATTTACTAATCCATAACCAGCCACAGGATGCATGCTGTTTTTTGTGATTTACACATCTTGTGGATTCTTCAGATTGTTTATGAACATTATAGAAAACTGTTTCTGTGTTTGTGACAGATTTATCTCATCAGTGTTGATTATGTTTTGCGTTCAGCCAGTGAAGAAAGTGCAATAGAAATAACTTCATTTCAACACTCTGTAGATTCAGTAATATAATCATGAATGGAGTTTGTGTCTCTTCATTGTGAATCTTGTGGTTTTGCGGTTGTTATGTTGATATTTCTGCTGAGCTTTCCGTAAATCATCTCTATCTAGTATTTAATCTCATTGTTGTTTCAGTCTCTCTTCTGATTAACATTTCAGTCATTTGTTTTTCCACTGCAGAATCAAAACCATGAAGGCTGTAAATTCTGCTCAACTGTTCGCTCTGGTTTGGACTTTTACTGCAGTCTGTCAAGCTGATGGTAAGAATAAACTTCCTCTAAAGAGTGTGTGAGAATTTTCAGGAGGGACTGAATCTAAGATGATGAAAAAAGGTCAAATCTTATCAATAAATATGAATCACAAGTGTCTCTTTAAAACACTTTTGTCAGAGTCTCCAGTTCAGTCCAAGTGTGTCTGACAGTATTACATCCTTCCAGTGATTCAGAAGTAGATTTCCTATTTGAAGTTTGATCATTTGAGTCAGGGAGCTGTGCGTTTCTATGTTCTTATGTGTTTTTACTCATTTATGTCACATAATGTGTTCAGATGAGCTCAAAATCACATTTTCAGTCAAGACGACAGGATCTCGTGTTTCTCAGCTGATTAAAAGATGAATTGCTGTAAAAATTACAGCATTATTTTACTGCCGCTGGCTGTTTTTTAATAATACAGCATATTGCTGTAAACTTCAATGCATTCTGGGGTTTGACTCAAATTTACAGAATATTGCTATAAATTGACCCTTCATAATTTTAAAAATACAGTTATTTACTGTAATCAGAGAATACAGGGAAATTCTGTCAATTAAATTACAGTAACACTACTGTAAAATTACAAAGACCTCTTATGTCAAAAGATCAACACTGTAATGAATTGCTGTAAAAATTACAGCATTATTTTACAACCGCTGGCTGTTTTTTAATAATACAGCATATTGCTGTAAACTGCAATGCATTCTGGGGTTTGACTCAAATTTACAGAATATTGCTGTAAATTGACCCTTCATAATTTTAAAAATACAGTTATTTACTGTAATCAGAGAACACAGGGAAATTCTGTCAATTAAATTACAGTAACACTACTGTAAAATTACAAAGACCTCTTATGTCAAAAGATCAACACTGTAATGAATTGCTGTAAAAATTACAGCATTATTTTACAACCGCTGGCTGTTTTTTTAATAATACAGCATATTGCTGTAAACTGCAATGCATTCTGGGGTTTGACTCAAATTTACAGAATATTGCTGTAAATTGACCCTTCATAATTTTAAAAATACAGTTATTTACTGTAATCAGAGAATACAGGGTAATTCTGTCAATTAAATTACAGTAACACTACTGTGAAATTACAAAGACCTCTTATGTCAAAAGATCAACACTGTAATGAATTGCTGTAAAAATTACAGCATTATTTTACAACCGCTGGCTGTTTTTTTAATAATACAGCATATTGCTGTAAACTGCAATGCATTCTGGGGTTTGACTCAAATTTACAGAATATTGCTGTAAATTGACCCTTCACAATTTTAAAAAATACAGTTATTTACTGTAATCAGAGAACACAGGGAAATTCTGTCAATTGAATTACAGTAACACTACTGTAAAATTTACAGTAACTGGCTGGCAACCCTGCTGCCAGTATTATACTGTAAAATTTACAGTAATTTTTTAACAGTGTACAGTCAGGATGTCGAGTGCAGAGATTGTGTACATATTGCTATTGAACATATAAGTTATAATTCATAATAAGTAATAAAATATGTGACCCTTCCATTGCCAGAGATTAAAATCTAATGTACAAAAGCACATGATGCAGTGATTTTATTTATGAATAGGTTCTGTAATGAAAGAGTCACTGTATTTATTATGACTGACATCGACACAGACACAAGAAAAAGTTTAATGAGATCTTTATTATTGTTTAGTTGCTATATTGTGTGACATACATTATTATTTTTCAGGTGACATCAGTGTAATCTGTGAGGATGTGACTGGAACTGTGGGACAGGAAGTAACTTTCACCTGCAACGTCTCTCAGAAGCGCTCTGAATGCAGCATTAAACTGTATAAGTTTACATGCCCTGAGAAGTATGAAGACTCGACATTCTGTGGACAAATCTACTCCTGTGAACAGATAAATAACTTCACATGCAAATACACTCCAACCACAGCAATGACAGAACAATTCAGATTCTTTGTGCAAAGAAAATGTGGACACGACAAAACCCACAGAATTCACTGTGAACATAACAGGTACAGTATATAATACTGTTGTTTATAATTCAATAAATGTTTTCACATGTTTTTTTTTTAACACTGATCTAAAATCTGTTCACAGAAGCCATTAAAGCTCAAACTGAAGCTCCTCCCATTAGAAATGGTATGATATATTTTATTCTAGTTATTGATTATTGACCTCCAAATTATTCAGGAAGACAGAAAACGGCTCTTTAGTCTCTTGCTAGAGTATTTATCGTTTAAATGATTTAGAGTAAAGATCTCTCTAGATATTTGAGTCGGTGATTTTAGAGATGTTTGGATTTGGTCTGTGTGTGTCAAGAAATCAGTCCTCGGATTCTCAGAAGTGTTTGTGAAGTCTGTCTGATGTTTGATCGCTTCATTTAAACAATCATTTAAACACTTTAAATGCACCTTTCCAGAGACTCCAACATCAGGAGAATCAAGAAAAGAAAAAATTACTGGATCTAAAGATTCTGTCGTCGCTGCAGTCGTGGGCTGTTTAATCATCATCATCCTCATCATCATCATCATCACAATCTTTTAAAAAAGGAAATCAAACTCCAGCACACCTCGTGGATTCCAGAAGTGGATGTTTCTGCGCCGCAGACATGATGTCAACAGCAGCTTCCAAGAGCAAATCCCAGAAAATGTGATTCATATCACCAACTCAACAGTTTAACATTGAGTTTCGTTTGACTCTTAATGTGAAGCTCGTGAAAGACAAACTTTACAGGAACTCCATAAACTATTTCTGTACATTCATTACTATCTGTTAAACCTCAAACTACTGAACTATATAACTCTGGTTGTAGGTTTAAAACTCTTTTATATTGATTTCTGTGAAATTGCTGTATATTATTGATCATTTGATCAGTGTATATATATATATATGAACATTAAGAGGTGATGCAACAAAACCAAACTGTGTATGCTTTTGCTCTTCTTTCTGACTGGAATGTCTATATTGAATGTCAGTTTTGTATTTGGTAAGTGGCATTATACTTTTTAGAATGGAAATTATTTTTTACTTTTAATATTCTGCACCTGCAACTTTCTAATGCTATGAGCGGTGTGGTTTGTACAATGTCCTTTTTATCATTAAAAAACGAAAGAAAAATGGAACGAATAAACTCATGTGATACTCTCTAAACATGAATATCTGGAACCTTTTTTTTTATCATCACCTCCTAATCAAAGTCCAATGATTTTAGTGTAAATTTAAAACTGACTTTAAAACCTATGTTACACTATATTTACTGAAAATAAACCACTCACTGTAATAATGTGAGATTTGAATTTAAATATTGAACATAAATAAAGTACACTAATTTAAATGAATAATACATAAAAATATAAACATTGCTTATGTCATCAATAAGGTCATCAAAATCTATAATGAAATATCAATTCACTTTTTGAAGTTTTCTTTTTTTTTCGGCTCCTGTTTCCTTTCTCCGGGTCTGTTTCGTCATTTCATCACCAATCATTTACGAAACAGCAATAAATCTATGATTCAGACACAGTAGTGACTCAGTGTTTGAGGTGGTGGACTAGAGGAACAATGATATTGATAGGATGATAGATCCTGATATAGAACATTTTTGGTATAAAATGTTCTTTAAAACCCGGTTCTATCCACCTTCCTCCCGAGTAAACAATGAGCGACGCCATGATGAATTCCAACTTCCGTTTGGATGCTGTCTTGTTCCGTTCTCCACACGAACACGCAGTCAGTGGCGTAAAAAGAGCGTTGGAATCAAATAAACTGAATTTTTTTGAACATTAATAATCAAAATAAAAACGTGTGCAGGGTTAGGCTGTTGTTGTTGGCTGCTACACTGTTAAAAAATTACTGTAAATTTTACAGTATAATACTGGCAGCAGGGTTGCCAGTCAGTTACTGTAAAATCTACAGTAGTGTTACTGTAATTTAATTGACAGAATTTCCCTCTATTCTCGGATTACTGTAAATAACTGTATTTTTTTTAAATTACGAAGGGTCAATTTACAGCAATATTCTGTAAATTTGAGTCAAACCAACACGTGACCCCAGAATGCATTGCAGTTTACAGCAATATGCTGTATTATTAAAAAACAGCCAGCGGCTGTAAAATAATGCTGTAATTTTTACAGTAATTTATTACAGTGTACATAATAGCAATAAACTGATTCAAGTTTGAATGAACTAAATTCTTAGAAAATACGTGTTTTGAGCACCAGTAAATCTGAAGAGAATCCGTACAACGCCGTATTCCTTGAATTTCATGCTGGACTGGCAAGAAAAAATAAGCGTAACTTGCTTAAAAACGTAAAACATTCAAAACAACAACAGTTGGCTTAGCCTGAATTATGAGAATTGTCGTCTTCAACTCCAGATGGGAATCATATATCATGTTCATGGATGAGGTAAAGTAGTAGTTTTATAAATGTTGCACATGATTTTATTTCATTTTAACAAATTAGCCGCAAGTAAAGCGAGGTTTAACACTACATTGGTTGTCATGGATGTTACTGCATTTGTCCGATTCAGTGGTGTTTTATGTGTTCAAAACAATCATAGTAAAAGCACGTACCCACATCATTTGCAAAAAGGCTGATTAATATTTATATATAACACTGTATTAATTTACATTGCTCATCACATCGGGCGAAGTGTAAGGCGATGTCAACAAACTAAACACAAACCCAATGCCATAACGCTGTCCTTAATAAACATTACTGTACAGAATGAAACTCATTCGGCATTCGACGCATTTGATGTAGTGAAGCTACAGTAAAAAACAAAATTACAGTTCATGACATGCCTTGAAGTGTTCGTAGAGAACATCAGCTCACCATTTTTCACATCATATTCATAGACAAGAGCAACATATTCAAACAATAAGACGAACACTGTTGATCAATATAATAATCACAAGCTTTCTGTCAGTAAAGGAATCAGATAGTTCCTCAACTGTCTATTAAAACACATGCAAGATGTGTCCAGTTGAAGTTTGTCGCGCAGTTCTCTCCGTTTAGGAAACGCGACACCGATGTCGATCCTCATTTTATTTCTCTTAAAATCTTCTTGGGTCGTTTGGTTGACCCGTACGTTGATGGGACTCGAATAACTGTGTTCATAACAACATTTACATTTAGTCATTTAGTCATTTAGCAGACGCTTTTATCCAAAGCGACTTACAAGTGAGGAAAACAAACAAGCGATTCTTCATGAATTGGCAAATAACACAGGAAGTGCTCACAACACAAGTTTCAGACATTGCTCAGTACCATAAGCGAGAGTAGGAAGGGAAAAAGGGAAGGATAGGTTTTTATGAGGGGATCAAGTGTTCACGGAAGAGATGAGTTTTCAGCTGTCTCTTGAATATTGCCAGGGATTCTGCGTTCCTGATGAAAGTAGGGAGATCATTCCACCAGCAGGGAGCAGTGAAGGAGAATGTTCTGGAGAGTAACAAGTGCGCGAAACAATAGTTCCTCGATAGACGCTTGAACTACTATTTCCGCATTTGTCCAGGAGACTGTGTTGTCATGGTTTCTACAGCAGTAAAAGCGGAAACCGGGGCTAACACGGATATGACGTCATTGACAGGCTATTCCCGCACACGTCCCGCATCCTTGGTTAAAATCGCAATTTTCTCATGATTTACAAAGAGTTGGAAACATTTTGGTATATTGTAAGTCCTCAACTCAACAAAATATCAAATACTGGCCTAGTGTTTTTTTTTTTTTTCAAACATTTTACATATTGCACCTTTGAGTTACAATACTCCTCAAAGAGGATATATGTGGGCTATGCTCATTTTGAGTACAAAACACCATCCCGATCGGGAGCTGCATATGAGGCTCATACTCAACTTCACACAGCTCCACATCATCTACGCACTAAACTTTAAGTGAGGCACTGGTAAAAGTCAGTGAAGTGTTGGCACTGTGGAGCCATGTGGTTTTACAGTCATTTTCATTGATTCAGCTATACATTATCATATCGGAAAATATGCAATTTTGACTAGACTAACCAGAGACTGGAAATGTGAACCATCACTTCAAGTTGGCGAGACTTCAGCATTCAGAAAAAAAGTGGATATAACCAGACAGAACCTCTTTTTCTTTTTCACCTAAATTAAAACGAAATGTGCTACTGTTAGTAATTTTATTCAGGAAACTGAGAAGTGATTGCATAATCACAGTGTGTTTTATATATGGTTCTTTCATGACTCTCACAGGACAGTTGTTGTTTTTGAATGAAGAGTCTTCAACAATTCCTTGTAGTGTTTCATGGGGAAAAAATCATTTCAAATTGAGTGAGTTTCTCACCCCTGTGCTATGAAAAGCTCTTTGTAAAGCGTAAGTCATCTGTTTTTCATCATGTCCTGGCGCTCCTGTGGGCCAGCCGAATAAATGTGCCCCACTTTCACTCTCACCAAAGATGTTCAAGAGAATTCTGCACCACAGAACTGCGTGTTTCAGGCGTAAATCCAAGTGTACGTCTAAAGCATTTCTAGCGTTTATGTATTTCTTTGTTTTATAAACCACCATGATCCTGTGATTTCATTCCTTGAAATGTCAACAGAATGACAGTAAACAAACTTGAACTTGAATCAGTCCAGATGCAGAATAATGGACCGGCTTGTTTAATTTAGAAAATAAAATGTTTAGGTTTATTTCCTTGTGTCGCACACGAAAGAATCAGTGTGAAATAAAACCTTCTCAGCTCAAGGTGAAAAAATACAGATAAGTGCATAATATCTTGAACATTAAACACTGAAAAGGACGATAACCTTACATTAATGTTTAACCGCTTAAACATGTTTTTACTCGATGATTTAAGAGCTTTTGATTTAAACAAGTAAAATAAAAAGTGATAAAAATGTACATAATCTACAGCAGCAGTTCACACACTAAAACGGCTTTAAAACTCTTGAGTCATTTCTTTAAAAAACAGCAGAATTCTGTTCAATTACGTAAAGCACAGCGTGGCAGATAAATTAAAACCATGTTTGAAGACTTGCATGTTCAGCATGTTCAGCTCTCCAACTATGAGACGAAATGTGGTTTGTTTCATTTTTTGGCACGTCGTCACGGCTCATTTTCAAACATGAGGGAATAATAGTTTTAAAAAAAAAACTAAAACTAAAACCTAAGATTCATGTTGAATGTTAAATTAGTACAGTTAATCATTTATTATTCATAATTTTTTTGTGGGTGTACTTTTTATTGAATCTGATTATTATCTCAAAACACCGAATGTTTGCATTGTGTGTTTGGTTTTTGCAAAAGTACTTTCGGTATCTTGTCATGTCTGTCATCAGCACTTTCCGTCAGCTGCGCCAGAAAATAAACTAATTCAACCTTCTCTGGCACTGTTCCCAACGCTAAAACCGTCCTGCTACGAAACTTCCCACGTCAGTTGATTTTAATTGATTTTGCTGAGCAAACAAGATCTAATAAACATACATCTTTCAATACTATTTGCTTTGGAAATATACTATTCAACACTATTTTTTCTTGTTATGTCACATGTCATCTTGTCGTTACGTTTGAGTCTCTTGGAGCCTATAATGATAGTATTCAATGTTTTATAAATGCGGTCAAAGACTGGCTGTAGTCAAGCCCATGACAAAGGAGAAATGATCAAATAACTCTTTAATAATTTTCACAGAGAATAACACCCCTCCTGGGTAACTTGGAGAAGAACAAAAATGCAGTCACTGAATAATCCCAGACAAGGAAGAAACAGGAACTCACGACTTGAATAGACGAAGATAACTGATGAATGACTTGGTAACTGAGCCAGAAAAACATTTGGAACTAATTGTTTCAGGGGACAGAACTGGTCTGCAGTACATCCTCTTGACGCATAAGAACAGGCATGATTGTCAGCTTAAGTGCCCACTAGAAGTACTAGATGGACATGGACTCTCTCACACACTCACACGCTCATTCACTCAGTGAGGACTTCATTTCCCATAAGCCCCGTACCCATTCAGTGATCATCGCACCAGCTGCACCTCATTCACCAGCCACTGATGACACCCACACCTGAAGCTCATCACCCACTCCTTAAAGCACCACTCTCTCACCACATGTTGGAGAAGTCTTGGTCAGTTTACAACCATCATTTCTGAGCGTTATTCCTCTCCTCTCCTCTCCTCTCCTCTCCTCTCCTCTCCTCTCCTCTCCTCTCCTCTCCTCTCCTCTCCTCTCCTCTCCTCTCCTCTCCTCTCCTCTCCTCTCCTCTCCTCTCCTCTCCTCTCCTCTGCCTACCTCGTCTGATCCCCTGCTCTGGATTGTTCTGACCCCTGCTCTGGATTGTTCTGACCCCTGCTCTCTTGTCGCCTCGATCTCTCTTTTTCCTGGACGCGTTTACGACTCCTTCTCCCTGATGTTCCTGTTTTGCCGTTGTTTGACCATTACCTGTAAGATCATTCCTTTTTACTAATAAAGCTTGCAATTGGATCGCATTCGCTGACTCGCCCTTCAATACGAGGAGAAAATGGCAAAAACACACGTTTGCTGTTTTGTGACCGCTTCAAATATTAGACTGCAGGTCTATTGTGCAGTGCTTTTAATTTAAATGAAGATAACTCCAATCAATTAAAATGCATTATAAATGTAACTTTGTCTCCCAAATTAAGGTACCAAAAGTTTTTTTTTTTTTTTTTCCTGTAAATAGTTCTTAAAATATTTTGTCGGAACACAGGCTTTTGCGAGAATATTTTTCCCTGTATCTCTTTTTTTTTTTTTTTTTTAATTAAAAAAAATAAATGTTAGGCCTACTTTCGTTAATTTACTGCATTAAATATAAATAAAATGTCCATTTTTAGTGTCTCGTGACACTGCATTAAAGAAGCTGATCGAGGCTGCAGTAAATTGTACAAATGGTACAAGAGACCAAGTCTTGTGTTTACGAGCCAAGTGCTTGACCGCAACATTCATATTCTGTTTATATTTAAGCTGTGGAATGAAATCAACAAAGTTCACTGTTGCCATAACAGGCTACAGTTTATATTATGCATCAAATGATTTCAATAAATATAAACATTTTGGATGCCATGCAAACTTTGTGCTCATGAAGTTTTAAAATCTGAGGAATAGTCTGCGGTTGGAGATTCTGTTCAGCAAGGTATTATTTAACATATTCCTCATTTTACTTCCCTTTACTCTTCTTACATAAACAAAGGAAGCTGCTCTTCAACCTCTTGTCAGCATAACTGTGACTCCATATCATGAACATTAAATGATTTCAGGAGTTAAAGTCCATAGATTGTACATCTAATCTTTGGCAGAACTACAATAAAAAGTGAATAAATATATATGTTGTTTTCATGATTTCAAACCAACAGAGACTGAATTCACTTATAGAGACTTATATTTATTTTGTTAAAATGTGTCAAAAAGCAAAAGCAAAACCAACTAAATCTGAAATTGCTGTGGCGTAATCTGCTTCATCGTCATTATGGAAATTGTTTATGCAATTGCACAAACCCTCGTGGATTTTAGAGGTGCTGTAAAACAGACAAATTATTATGATGACAGCAACAGTAAATAGTCAGAAAGAGCTTGTCAACAACATGAGAGTTGTGGCGATTGTCGAGGCTGGCTTCATGTCCACTGAACCTCGAGCAGGATCACGAGTTGTGGAGTCGCTACAGGCTCCTGTTAACACAATGTGAATAAAAGCACGTACTGAGGAAACATTTGCAACCATCTATGGCACAGGGCCTACTAATTGTTGTAAGCTTTTATATTGATTTCTGTGAAATAATAATGTTATTATTGATCCAAGCACAGTACTTTATCCTATATCTGAATATTCAGCAAAATCAGTTTTCATTCTGTTTTAGGGACTTTTAGCTAATTTTTTCAATGTTTTCCTGTTGTAATATAAAATAAAAATGTGTATGAGAGCAGGACTGGGTGGGTTACTTTTAAAATGTATTTCACTACAGATTACAAAATACATGCTTTAAAAAGTCATTTGTAACGTATTTCGTTACATTACTCAAGTTTTAGTAACTTAATCTAAATACTTTAGAATACTTTGGAATACTAATAAGTGTGAAACAAACACAAAAAAGGTCATTGCAAGTTTTTATCTCACAATTCTGACTTTTTCCCTCGGAATTGCGTGAAACTCAAACTCACAATATTGAGAAAAGTCAGAATTATGAGATATAAACTCACATACTAAATTCACAATTGCAAGAAAAAAAGTCAGTATTGCAAGTTCATATCTCCCAATTCTGACTTTATAACTTGCAATTGTGAGTTTAAATCTCGCAATTCTGAGAAAAAGAAGTCAGAATTGTGAAATGCAAACTCACAATTGTGAGGGAAAAACAAATTGTGAGAAAAAGTTGCAGTGACGAGTGAATTATAAAATGACTCACAAAACATGAAAACAGTGGAAAACATGAAACTGAACTCCTCTTTTTCAGACGGTCAGAGTCAGAGAATCACCAATCGCTGTTTAAATGACATTAAAACTCAAAGTAATCACTTTGGTAATCTAAAACACTTTTCAGATGGAACTGTAATCTGATTACCACCCATTTAAAATGAAACACAGTTACTCAAATTTTGTATTTTAAATACGTAACTAAGTTACTGGTATTTCGTTACTCCCCAACCCTGAATGAGAGTTTGATAGGAGTGCGGAAGGAAAAAAATAGGATAAAATGAGTGATTGATAGGCAAAGCTATTTTTTCATTTATTATATAATGAATCTAAACATTGACATCACAGCAGCCGTGTTTCTGTTGCTGTGCCCTTTGTTTTCCCACTCATAGTTTAGTCATAATGGTTTCTCAGATTTCACCGAAAATTGTAACGTATCCTAGTTTCCTTTGTTGGCTGGTCTGAGCTTTTAAATTCCCCAGTTTCAGTTTGATTGTTTTCCTACATGGTTTATGCTGTTGTTTAGCGGATGTGTGAGATTTTGGCTTTGGATTACCATGACTTAACATCTCATAATAATGACTTAGTATCTCATAATAATGACTTAATATCTCATAATAATGACTTAACATCTCATAATAATGACTTAACATCTCATAATAATGACTTAACATCTCATAATAATGACTTAACATCTCATAATAATGACTTAGTATCTCATAATAATGACTTAGTATCTCATAATAATGACTTAGTATCTCATAATAATGACTTAATATCTCATAATAATGACTTAATATCTCATAATAATGACTTAGTATCTCATAATAATGACTTAGTATCTCATAATAATGACTTAACATCTAATAATAATGACTTAACATCTCATAATAATGACTTAACATCTCATAATAATGACTTAACATCTAATAATAATGACTTAACATCTCATAATAATGACTTAACATCTCATAATAATGACTTAGTATCTCATAATAATGACTTAGTATCTCATAATAATGACTTAATATCTCATAATAATGACTTAACATCTCATAATAATGACTTAACATCTCATAATAATGACTTCACATCTCATAATAATGACTTAACATCTCATAATAATGACTTAGTATCTCATAATAATGACTTAATATCTCATAATAATGACTTAATATCTCATAATAATGACTTAGTATCTCATAATAATGACTTAGTATCTCATAATAATGACTTAACATCTAATAATAATGACTTAACATCTCATAATAATGACTTAACATCTCATAATAATGACTTAACATCTAATAATAATGACTTAACATCTCATAATAATGACTTAACATCTCATAATAATGACTTAGTATCTCATAATAATGACTTAGTATCTCATAATAATGACTTAATATCTCATAATAATGACTTAACATCTCATAATAATGACTTAACATCTCATAATAATGACTTAGTATCTCATAATAATGACTTAACATCTAATAATAATGACTTAACATCTAATAATAATGACTTAATATCTCATAATAATGACTTAATATCTCATAATAATGACTTAACATCTCATAATAATGACTTAGTATCTCATAATAATGACTTAACATCTCATAATAATGACTTAACATCTCATAATAATGACTTAGTATCTCATAATAATGACTTAGTATCTCATAATAATGACTTAATATCTCATAATAATGACTTAATATCTCATAATAATGACTTAACATCTCATAATAATGACTTAACATCTCATAATAATGACTTAGTATCTCATAATAATGACTTAGTATCTCATAATAATGACTTAACATCTCATAATAATGACTTAGTATCTCATAATAATGACGTAATATCTCATAATAATGACTTAATATCTCATAATAATGACTTAACATCTCATAATAATGACTTAGTATCTCATAATAATGACTTAACATCTCATAATAATGACTTAGTATCTCATAATAATGACTTAGTATCTCATAATAATGACTTAACATCTCATAATAATGACTTAATATCTCATAATAATGACTTAACATCTCATAATAATGACTTAGTATCTCATAATAATGACTTAGTATCTCATAATAATGACTTAACATCTCATAATAATGACTTAACATCTCATAATAATGACTTAGCATCTCATAATAATGACTTAATATCTCATAATAATGACTTAACATCTCATAATAATGACTTAGTATCTCATAATAATGACTTAGTATCTCATAATAATGACTTAACATCTCATAATAATGACTTAGTATCTCATAATAATGACTTAGTATCTCATAATAATGACTTAGTATCTCATAATAATGACTTAACATCTCATAATAATGACTTAGTATCTCATAATAATGACTTAGTATCTCATAATAATGACTTAGTATCTCATAATAATGACTTAATATCTCATAATAATGACTTAACATCTCATAATAATGACTTAGTATCTCATAATAATGACTTAGTATCTCATAATAATGACTTAACATCTCATAATAATGACTTAACATCTCATAATAATGACTTAACATCTCATAATAATAACTTAGTATCTCATAATAATGACTTAACATCTCATAATAATAACTTAGTATCTCATAATAATGACTTAACATCTCATAATAATGACTTAACATCTCATAATAATGACTTAGTATCTCATAATAATGACTTAGTATCTCATAATAATGACTTAGTATCTCATAATAATGACTTAATATCTCATAATAATGACTTAATATCTCATAATAATGACTTAACATCTCATAATAATGACTTAACATCTCATAATAATGACTTAGTATCTCATAATAATGACTTAGTATCTCATAATAATGACTTAACATCTCATAATAATGACTTAGTATCTCATAATAATGACGTAATATCTCATAATAATGACTTAATATCTCATAATAATGACTTAACATCTCATAATAATGACTTAGTATCTCATAATAATGACTTAACATCTCATAATAATGACTTAGTATCTCATAATAATGACTTAGTATCTCATAATAATGACTTAACATCTCATAATAATGACTTAATATCTCATAATAATGACTTAACATCTCATAATAATGACTTAGTATCTCATAATAATGACTTAGTATCTCATAATAATGACTTAACATCTCATAATAATGACTTAACATCTCATAATAATGACTTAGTATCTCATAATAATGACTTAATATCTCATAATAATGACTTAACATCTCATAATAATGACTTAGTATCTCATAATAATGACTTAGTATCTCATAATAATGACTTAACATCTCATAATAATGACTTAGTATCTCATAATAATGACTTAGTATCTCATAATAATGACTTAGTATCTCATAATAATGACTTAACATCTCATAATAATGACTTAGTATCTCATAATAATGACTTAGTATCTCATAATAATGACTTAGTATCTCATAATAATGACTTAATATCTCATAATAATGACTTAACATCTCATAATAATGACTTAGTATCTCATAATAATGACTTAGTATCTCATAATAATGACTTAACATCTCATAATAATGACTTAACATCTCATAATAATGACTTAACATCTCATAATAATAACTTAGTATCTCATAATAATGACTTAACATCTCATAATAATGACTTAGTATCTCATAATAATGACTTAGTATCTCATAATAATGACTTAACATCTCATAATAATGACTTAGTATCTCATAATAATGACTTAACATCTCATAATAATGACTTAACATCTCATAATAATAACTTAGTATCTCATAATAATGACTTAACATCTCATAATAATGACTTAGTATCTCATAATAATGACTTAGTATCTCATAATAATGACTTAACATCTCATAATAATGACTTAACATCTCATAATAATGACTTAGTATCTCATAATAATGACTTAACATCTCATAATAATGACTTAACATCTCATAATAATGACTTAACATCTCATAATAATAACTTAGTATCTCATAATAATGACTTAACATCTCATAATAATGACTTAGTATCTCATAATAATGACTTAACATCTCATAATAATGACTTAACATCTCATAATAATGACTTAGTATCTCATAATAATGACTTAACATCTCATAATAATGACTTAGTATCTCATAATAATGACTTAACATCTCATAATAATGACTTAGTATCTCATAATAATGACTTAACATCTCATAATAATGACTTAGTATCTCATAATAAATGACTTAACAGCTCATAATAATGACTTAACATCTCATAATAATGACTTAGTATCTCATAATAATGACTTAGTATCTCATAATAATGACTTAGTATCTCATAATAATGACTTAACATCTCATAATAATGTTTTAACATCTCGTAATAATGACTTAACAATGATTTTCATCCGAGTCAACGAGACTGAGTGCAACTGGATTTGCAGTCTTAGGCTTCCATGTCTCCAGCTCCACCCTATTTATTAATTACAATTTAAAAAAAAAAAAAATCCTGAGTCTTCCTTTGTGTGAAAACAAAAATAGAAAGCTGTTAGTGAGGAAAGAGTTTCAGCAATCAAAACCTTCAGAAGACTAAAGACTTGGAATTCAAGTCAACTTTATAGGGCAGTTCAATTCGATTTTATAATGTATTATTATTATATTTCGAAAGGTGTTAGCGTATTGTTATATATGGAGCAAGATGACGAGGTGCGAAACTTTGCGTTTACCAGTAAAAGCACTGGAATACTACATTCGTTCACTACTTTTACCCACAATGCTCTCTGATTTTGAGTGTACATTCGATGTACACTCGTTAAAGCGCCGTTACCCAAAATCCAACGCGATAAGACGATCGAGCGCGAAAGAAAAATAAATATGGCGGACGGCAATACGGGAAGCGGCAACTTCTACAAATGTAAGTGTCATTTTTTATTAATTAGAACATCTTTGTAAAGATATTTTGAAGCGAAATGATACAGGTTTATATCATAATATTTATACTATATATATATATATATATATATATATATATATATATATATATATATATATATATATATATATATATATATATATATATAAATATATATAATCAGAGGATTGTGGGTAAAAGTAGTGAACGAATGTAGAGAATGTTCACTCAGAATTCGGCCGACACCGAATTCTCCCGCTCCCTGTCCACTATATAGTGCACTATATAGTGGACAGGGAGCGGTTTCAGACACAGCTCTGGACTTTATGTTGTGTTTTATTTTGTTTGTGTCTTTTATTTTCGTTCTTAAGAACTGTGTTACATTGGTGCCGAAACCCGGGAAGAAGGAAGCGGGAACCGGCGAACGTAAATAACTTTAAATTAAAAACAAACAAACAATGAAACGAGAGTAAAAGGGAGGCAGTTCCTCACGGCGACTGCCGCCCACACAAACAAAATAAAATGCAACATAAAGTTTTTGTCACTGTCGTCGCTCCTCTTTTATGCTTCCAGAGCTCCTCCACGAGAGCTCATTATCTCTCTCGCGCCGTTCCCTCACGGCTCTCGCCCGCCCTGCTCGTCGGCCTGTTGTTATCTGTTTGTTTAGTCGTCTATCCTGTGACAGAATTTGTTTTCAGAGTTTCTTTAAGCGAGATGCAATAAAAACAAATCATTCATCTATCATTTAAAGTCTGGAACTGAGCAGCTACAGTAGTTAAGTCCACTACAAAAGACAAACAGCAGTGGTGAACAAATAACATATCAGGTTGAAGGTGCAGCCGAGTTCAAAGTCTGTGATTCCTGAACAGGTACAAACCTGTCAGAGGTCATCAGATAAAAAACTCATTTGGAAAGTGAAAGTATTTCATGCACAGCATTTGTAAATATTAGTCTGTCAACACAAATTCTCACATGTGCTGTGTGCTAAATAAAGACAATGCAAGTGAAACCATATGAAGAGCTGCTCTTTTTATGTACGTTATTCAGCTCGTGAGTTTTTACCAAAGCAAGCTTTTAAACATCACAAGTGACACAATGGCCTGTAAACTTGTGCGAAGTCTTGAGACAGACTCCGGCCTGTCGCAAAAGTTCATTTAGATGATTTATTGATCTGCAGTTGCATCACTGTCCAACTCATGGAATACAAATCAATGAGCATGAGCTGTTTGTTTATAGGAAGTGAAATGTAACCCAAAAATAACCTCACGGTGACTAGAAATACCTGTTGCTCGATATCTCATCTAGTTGTTAAACATGCACGATCTTGTAAGAAAGCACAGATACTTTCACTCAAGTTTCACTCAGGTTTTGTTGATTACGCAGCCACGCTTTTGTTTGACTTATTGTCAAAAGGACGTTTGCATATGCAGCTCATCTGATCCGTGTGCTGATGTCTTTTCTTCTGCGACATTTAATAAACTTCAACAGAGCACCATTTATTTCTGCGTGTGGGTGTGAGTGTGTTTCTACTTAAATACAGCTTCTTTTCGGGATAACATGGTACAAACCACCCATTGTGCTGAGAACATTTAAAGTTTCTAGTTAAAAAAAAACTAAATCTTGTTGCACATCAAAAAACCTGCAGATGTGGAGGATTGCTGTCTTTCTTACCATCAGTGATCTTCATTTAACGTTTGACATGTTGCTATGTGAAACAACAAACTCAAGGACACATGAGGGCATATTCAAGGAGACTTAATTCAGGGTTGAAGTGGTTTTTTTTTCCAAAGGAATAAATTATAGCAAAAAAAAAATTAAACCGTCTGAAAACACATTTTAGTATAAGTTACAAGAGAATACAGTGAACATGATGTTCATTAATGTGTAATATTGCAACAGTATTTTACAACAGTATGTTCTCGAAAGAACATTTCGTCCTTTTCTTAAATGAAAAATTATTTCCAACTACACTCACAATATTTATCCAAATCATGGCTGTGGCTTCCACTGGCTTACAGACAGCTGAAAATATCCTGCTCATGCGGCACATATTGACTTAGCTGTTAAAACAAGAACACAGACTTATATTCTTTCACCTACCAACCTTCAGTACCCCTAACCATGAGAGTGTGCCAGGCAAAAACAGTAAATGTGCCAGTCTCTCTTTTTAAAGGTATCGTATGTAATTTGTTCCAGAAACCTTTTTTGTGCTGTTTGAAAACAGCAGTCCACTAGAACGTGTGTAGTGGAGAACCTTGAACAGGTCTCACACATAAGTGGTTAAGAAGATGTTGTTTGGTGTAGACAAACAGATGCATAGATAGTAAGTGGATAGACAGATAGAACGATAGATAGTTGGATATATTGATAGATGGGTGGATGATAGATAGGTAGATAGATAGATAGATAGATAGATAGATAGATAGATAGATAGATAGATAGATAGATAGATAGATAGATAGATAGATAGATAGATAGATAGATAGATAGATGCACAGAGGATAGATAGATAGATAGATAGATAGATAGATAGATAGATAGATAGATAGATAGATAGATAGATAGATGCACAGAGGATAGATAGATAGATAGATAGATAGATAGATAGATAGATAGATAGATAGATAGATAGATAGACAGAGGATAGATAGATAGATAGATAGATAGATAGATAGATAGATAGACAGAGGATAGATAGATAGATAGATAGATAGATAGATAGATAGATAGATAGATAGATAGATAGATGCACAGAGGATAGATAGATAGATAGATAGATAGATAGATAGATAGATAGATAGATAGATAGATAGATAGATAGATAGATAGATAGATAGATAGATAGATAGATAGATAGATAGATAGATGCACAGAGGATAGATAGATAGATAGATAGATAAATAGATAGATAGATAGATAGATAGATAGATAGATAGATAGATAGATAGATAGATAGATAGATAGATAGATAGAGAGATAGATAGATAGATAGTTGCACGGATGGACAGAGGATAGATAGATAGATAGATAGATAGATAGATAGATAGATAGATAGATAGATAGATAGATAGATAGACAGACAGAGGATAGATAGATAGATAGATAGATAGATAGATAGATAGACAGAGGATAGATAGATAGATAGATAGATAGATAGATGCACAGAGGATAGATAGATAGATAGATAGATGCACAGAGGATAGATAGATAGATAGATAGATAGATAGATAGATAGATAGATAGATGCACAGAGGATAGATAGATAGATGGATAGATAGATAGATGCACAGAGGATAGATAGATAGATAGATAGACAGAGGATAGACAGAGGATAGATAGATAGATAGATAGATAGATAGATAGATAGATAGATAGATAGATAGACAGAGGATAGATAGATAGATAGATAGATAGATAGATAGATAGATAGATAGATAGATAGATAGATAGATGCACAGAGGATAGATAGATAGATAGATAGATAGATAGATAGATAGATAGATGCACAGAGGATAGATAGATAGATAGATAGATAGATAGATAGATAGATAGATAGATAGATAAATAGATAGATAGATAGATAGATAGATAGATAGATAGATAGATAGATAGATAGATAGATAGATAGATAAATAGATAGATAGATAGATAGATAGATAGATAGATAGATAGATAGATAGATAGATAGATAGATAGATAGAGAGATAGATAGATAGATAGTTGCACGGATGGACAGAGGATAGATAGATAGATAGATAGATAGATAGATAGATAGATAGATAGATAGATAGATAGACAGACAGAGGATAGATAGATAGATAGATAGATAGATAGATAGATAGATAGATAGATAGACAGAGGATAGATAGATAGATAGATAGATAGATAGATAGATAGATAGATAGATAGATAGATAGATAGATAGATAGATAGATAGATAGATGCACAGAGGATAGATAGATAGATAGATAGATAGATAGATAGATAGATAGATAGATAGATAGATAGATAGATAGATAGATAGATAGATAGATGCACAGAGGATAGATAGATAGATAGATAGATAGATAGATAGATAGATAGATAGATAGATAGATAGATAGATAGATGCACAGAGGATAGATAGATAGATAGATAGATAGATAGATAGATAGATAGATAGATAGATAGATAGATAGATAGATAGATAGATGCACAGAGGATAGATAGATAGATAGATAGATAGATAGATAGATAGATAGATAGATAGATAGATAGATAGATAGATAGATAGATAGATAGATGCACAGAGGATAGATAGATAGATGGATAGATAGATAGATGCACAGAGGATAGATAGATAGATAGATAGATAGACAGAGGATAGATAGATAGATAGATAGATAGATAGATAGATAGATAGATAGATAGATAGATGCACAGAGGATAGATAGATAGATAGATAGATAGATAGATAGATAGATAGATAGATAGATAGATAGATAGATAGATAGATAGATAGATAGATGCACAGAGGATAGATAGATAGATAGATAGATAGATAGATAGATAGATAGATAGATAGATAGAGAGATAGATAGATAGATAGATAGATAGATAGATAGATGCACAGAGGATAGATAGATAGATAGATAGATAGATAGATAGATAGATAGATAGATAGATAGATAGATAGATAGATAGATAGATAGATAGATAGATAGATAGATAGATAGATAGATAGCCTTTAATTGAATGCATGTGTGGCATAAACGTATTGAGAAACTATTAAATATAGTCAAAAAGCAATTAAAATGATTTGGGTAGAGGCTATGTGAAGTACTATACATCATACCTCAATATTTTATAGGCTAAGTATTAACTTGTATTATACATACGGAGTGGGCTACACAAATAGCCTACTATTTTTACTCCAACAATGCAGTTTATTGTTGTTCTGTCTGGATAACAATGAAGCAAAAGAAACACCCTGCCATAAAGAGTCATAGTAGTTTACAAAAATTGAACATTGAACCATATTTGAGCAATCGATGTAGTCAGTTGAGCAATAGCGGTGTCGTTCACATTCTCACACCTTTTCTTGCTCTTTTTACAAAGTAAACATAGACAGTTTGGTACATACAGTAACTTTAGGACATAAAATGAGACGAATTGTATTGAGCAGACACACAAAAAAAACATTAATCATAATGCAACAGGCTGATGTGATTGAGTCCATGGCCTTGACGCTGTCCGAGAGAGAGAGAGAGAGAGAGAGAGAGACCTTCAGTCAAGGCTGAACTAATAAAATCACACAGATGAACAGTGAAAGCGCAAACTACGAGGAATAAAGCGCAGTTATACATGAAGAAAATACGGAGGAAAGTGGCATATTTAGAAAGGAGGAACGTTTAATCGGAGCATTTGTTCATCACGGTAAACATTAAGTGATGCACACTTGAACTGAAGTAAGGACACTCGCTTTGTATAATAACTTTTTTATTATCACGTTTTCATGCAGTGTTTTTTTATTTTATTTCATTTAATCGACTGTTATCATATGCAACGTATTTGACGTAACGTTACCTGATTTGACTGCGTGTTATTGTTATTATAAGATCTGCTCTGAATATGTAACTCAGTCGTCATGCCCACTTCAAAATATTTTCTTTTTTTTTCTCCTTTATTTTTGCACTCAACATCTCATAAACTGACTTTTATCGTACTTTTAATTGACTGAATGCAACCGATTTGGTGCATTCTGGAGCAGAGAGAAGGAATGCATAATGCAAATCGTTAATACAGCTCTATTTAAGTTTTATTTCAATAAGTTTCAGAAATGAATGCATGAACGTGAGCCAGGAGCACGCGCTGAGGGATCAAAGCTCCATAAGCCGCTTTGGGATCATAACAGAGTCATTGTTGCACTTGGACTGTTGTTTTTAATGGAGCTGCATTCCACCTGATGAAGATGATGATGATGATGACGACGACGACAATGATACACTTTATGAAAGGGTCTGTAATAAAGATCCACAGCCTGTCGCGCGCATCTCGGTGTGTGACGTCTGCAGGCGGTGAGTTTATATTGTGACACTCTTGTCTCTGTTCGTGACGTCATGACTCTTGAGAGGAACCTGTAATTTTATATAAACATGTAAAGTGTGCGGGTCATTCCCACTGCAGTGTTTCTGTCATCATCATATGCATATTAATGTATGTTGGATATAGTACTAAACTTTCGATGTTTAAAGATTAACGTTTGATAATGATGAAGTTGTTCGAGATTGAACTGTTGGGTTGACAAAACAATGTGTGAAGTTTAGACAAGTGTAAAACGGTTTGAAGTTTGAATGTTATAGAGATCTCACACACAGGTGGTTTTGAAGGTGTTGTTTGGTGTAGATAGACAGACGTATAGATAGACGGATGCATGGATAGACGAATGAATGGATGGATATGCAGACAGATAGATAGATAGATAGTAAATGGATAGACAGATAGAAAGATAGATGGACAGATGGATATATTAATAGACGGGCGGATGATAGATAGGTAGGTAGATATAGATACAGGTGGAAAGATGGATGGATGGATAGTTGGATGGATAGGTTGATAGATAAATGGATAGATGGATGGATGGATGGATGGATGGATGTATATATACAGACAGACAGAAAGACGGATAGATAGTAAATGGATGGGTAGATAGATAGACAGACAGATGGATAGAAAGATAGATGGATAGGTAGATAGATAGACAGATGGATGGATGGATGGATAGACAGACAAATGAATAGATGGATAGGTAGATAGACAGATAGATAAATGGATGGATATACAGACAAGATGGATAGATAGTAAATGGATGGATAGATAGATGGATGGATGGATGGATATATAGACAGAAAGATGGATAGATAAACAGATGATGATAGATAAAATAAATGATAGATAAAAAGATAGATAGATAGTAAACGGATAGATAAACAGACAGATGGATAGATAGATGGACAGATGGATGGATATACAGACAGAAAGATGGATAGATAGATGGACAGATGGATGGATATACAGACAGACAGATGGATAGATAGATGGACGGATGGATGGATATACAGACAGAAAGATGGATAGGTAACTAGATATATTGATAGACAGATGATGGATATATAGATGGATAGGTAGATAGATAGATAGATAGATAGATGGATAGGTAGATAGACAGATAGATAAAAAGATGGATGGATGGATAGACAGATGAATGGATGGATAGACGGATGGATGGATGGATATACAGACAGAAAGATGGATAGATAGATAGATAGATAAACAGACAGACAGATGGATAGAAAGATAGATGGATAGGTAGGAGATATATTGATAGATAGATAGATGCACAGACGGATGGACAGATGATAGATTGACGGATAGATATACAGACAGACAAACAAATGGATAGATAGTAAATGGATAGATAAACAGACAGACAGATGGATAGATAGACAGACAGACAGACAGACAGAAAGATGAATGGATGGATGGATGGATAGACAGACAGACTAACAAAACAAACATCCTGAACTCGTCTGATAAAAATCTCATTATTATGTTGAAATTGTAACTGTTGTGAACGGATTCCTCTCTGCATGATGTCAGATTATTCAGTCATGTTGTGTAACTCCAGTGCCGTTTATGTCATTTGGCAGCTGTGCGTGGGTGTTCCTCGGCATCCCGTCCAAGAGTGTGTATCGTAGGAGGAGGTCCAGCTGGATTTTACACCGCACAACAGCTCCTGAAGGTTCGTGTTATCAGTCTAAGGGTCAAAGGAGCTGTTTAGCTTCAATCATTGTCCAATTTTGCTGATTATTTCTAAGCCACTTTTCCACAAAATTCCCTATAGGCCAGTGAGTTTTAGGCTTGAAAGTTATTTTTGGAAGGCGTCCAGCAGGGCTTGACACTGTACAGCTGCTCTCTTGAAGTTTACAGTCGTAGCCAAAGGTTTTGAGAATTCCATAAATATTAGTTTTCACAAAGTTTGCTGCTAAATTGCTTTTAGATCTTTGTTTCAGTTGTTTCTGTGATGTACTGAAATATAATTACAAGCACTTCATACGTTTCAAAGGCTTTTATCGATGATTACATGACATTTATGCAAAGAGTCAGTATTTGCAGTGTTGGCCGTTCTTTTTCAGGACCTCTGCAATTCGACTGGGCATGCTCTCAATCAACTTCTGACTGATAGCAACCCATTCTTTCATAATCACTTCTTGGAGTTTGTCAGAATTAGTGGGCTTTTGTTTGTCCACCCGCCTCTTGAGGATTGACCACAAGTTCTCAATGGGATTAAGATCTGGGGAGTTTCCTGGCCATGAACCCAAAATTTCAACGTTCTGGTCCCCGAGCTACTTAGTGATCACTTTTGCCTTATGGCACGGTGCTCCATCGTGCTGCAAAATGCATTGTTCTTCACCAAACTGTTGTTGGATTGTTGGAAGAAGTTGCTGTTGGAGGGTGTTTTGGTACCATTCTTTATTCATGGCTGTGTTTTTGGGCAGAATTGTGAGTGAGCCCACTCCCTTGGATGAGAAGCAACCCCACACATGAATGGTCTCAGGATGCTTTACTGTTGGCATGACACAGGACTGATGGTAGCGCTCACCTTTTCTTCTCCTGACAAGCCTTTTTCTAGATGCCCCAAACCATCGGAAAGGGGCTTCATCGGAGAATATGACTTTGCCCCAGTCCTCAGCAGTCCATTCACGATACTTTCTGCAGAAGATCAATCTGTCCCTGATGGTTTTTTTTGGAGAGAAGTGGCTTCTTTGCTGCCCTTCTTGACATCAGGCCATCTTCCAAAAGTCTTGGCCTCACTGTGCGTGCAGATGTGCTCACACCTGCTGCTGCCATTCCTGAGCAAGCTCTGCATCCCGCAGCTGAATCCTCTTTAGGAGACCATCCTGGCACTTGCTGGACTTTCTTGGATGCCCTGAAGCCTTCTTTACAAGAATTGAACGTCTTTCCTTGAAGTTGCTTATGATCCTATAAATTGTTGATTTAGGTGCAATCTCAGTAGGCACAATATTCTTGCCTGTGAAGCCATTGTTATGCGACACAATGACGGCTGCACGCGTTTCTTTGCAGGTCACCATGGTGAACAATGGAAGAACAATGATTTCAAGCATCACCCTCCTTTTAACATGTCAAGTCTGCCATTCTAACCCAATCAGCCTGACATAATGATCTCCAGCCTTGTGCTCGTCAACATTTTCACCTGAGTAAACAAGACGATGACTGAAATGATCTCAGCAGGTCCTTTAATGACAGCAATGAAATGCAGTGGAAAGGTTTTTTTTTGGGATTAAGTTCATTTTCATGGCAAAGAAGGACTATGCAATCCATCTGATCACTCTTCATAGCATTCTGGAGCATATGCAAATTGCTATTATAAAAGCTTAAGCAGCAACTTTTCCCATTTCCAATATTTATGTAATTCTCAAAACTTTTGGCCATGACCGTACTTATACTCCACATCTGCAGATTACCACAGAACAGACCATAATAATGCTGCAACTACAGGTTTCCAGATAAACTAACAACCCAAAAACATAAATGAAAGAGGAATTATAGATTGAATTGCAAGTGCTTTGCATAAATAAAACGCCTAGAGAGGGTTTTAAATGCTGATTTTTAGTTCTTTGTTCTGCATGAGACAGACAAATTCATCACTTTCTGTCTCCCATTGTGCATTTTCCCACAAAGCGCCCATGTGATTGTGTGTTTGTACTTTCAGGCTCGGCAAGATGCAGTTGTGGACATTTATGAGCGGCTGCCGGTGCCCTTTGGACTGGTGCGGTTTGGAGTCGCGCCTGATCACCCTGAGGTCAAGGTCAGGCCTTTCTAATGAAGTCAATATGAAATAATGAACATATTGAATGATCATCATTCCTTTCAATACCTGTACTTTATTAATCAATTCTCCAAAACAAGTCAGACTGCTTTTCTTTAAATAAATATCCTGTTTTACTCAAAAACATTTCAGTTTATGGAAGTAAAATAGTGCTGCCCTAGTAAAAAAGAACTTATTTAATACCAAGTCTTGTTTAAATCTATTAACATATTTACTGATATATCGCTTGAGACTTATTGATTATAAAATATAAAGAACCTTTATTTGGAGTATTTCTTTATTGCACCGTGCACATTTAAAATGTGTTTTAATGTCACTTGTATGATACTTCAATAAAATCTTTAAGTGCAAGATATTTAAATTGTTAATTTAATTAATAGTTCCACTTCAGCACAATCAAATATACTTTAGTATATCTTTATTTGGACCAATCCCAAACAATTAAAGTGCATTAAGTACAATATTAATTGTTCCAGTTTTGCAGACTTTAAGTATACCAGTCTAGTATAATTATTTTTTATTAAGTATATAATATATAAATGTATTTGTAGTATACTTAGCATGAAATTAATGTATATCAAATGCATGTTTATTTTTCACTAGGGTGTTTATTGAATATTTACAATTTCTACATAATGATTTTGCGCTATGATAATAATAAAAGACCATTATCTTCATTGATTTTAGATACTTAAGCAATAAAGAAAATTAAGCAGAAGACATAAATGAACAAATACACATTCAAAAGCACAATTTATGCAAACATACTGTATGTAACAATGTTGGTGCATTCATAATCATAACTTGTGAAGTGTTTTTAAGCCAGGTTGCTCTGAAAATTGACTGCTTAAATCATACTCCTCCAATTCTATAAAGAAACACACACACACAACCAGGATTTTCGTCAACAGTACATATACATTTTCTTACCACCGCTGGTTAAAGTGCAATTTAGAAAGAAAATCTTTCTAAAAAGTTTCGTGATCTTTCTTGGTCTTGTGATGTGATGATGAAGGTATTAGATATTTAATCTCTGATCTAAACCTTAAAGCAACAATTATTCATGTCAATGAATGAATTTAAAGTGGACCTATTATGCTCCTTTTCACAATATGTAATATAAATTTCCAGAATGTGTCTGAAGTTTCAGCTCAAAATCCCCCACAGATCATTTATTAAAGCTTGTCAAATTTACCCCATTTGGGTTTGAGCAAAAACACGCCGTTTTTCTGTGTGTGTCCCTTTAAACGCAAATGAGCTGCTGCTCCCGACCCCCTTTCCAGAAAAAGGCTGAGCTTTAAGAGCTCGTGCTTCGGTTGCTCAACAACAACAAAGCTGGAGAATCTCACGCAGACAAAATGAGGAAAGTGTTCAAACTGATGGAGAGACTCAGGAAGAAGTCACAACTTTTAGACGTTTCTGAACGGTTAGTGGATAAATTGATGTAGTTGCTGTGGAGTTGATCAACTCATCACTAGCATGTGTCGTCACGTTCATCTTTTTTCCTTGAATCGACCCTCGTTTGTGGCGTAAAATGACGGCATCAACAACACTCGACGACAACAACTCTTCCTCTTCTCTAAAGCAGCCCAACATGGCCCCGCCCCCTTTGTTGCGTGTTCTGGGGGCGGGGTTTATGTAAATGATGTCACCAACCCAGGAAGAAGCTCGTTGTAGTCCTTAAAACGCGATCTCTGTAAAAGAAATGTATCTCTTTGCGGATGTTGTTTCTGCTCAAACAGCAACATTACACACGAACTAAAGATAAAAGATCTAAAGACCGCTTAAAAGCTCTGATTCAACTGTTTGTTTGTAATGTCATGGCACTTTTCAAGTGTAAAAAAAAATATATTAAAACAGGGATTATCTGTTTGACCAACGGCCAATGCGTTTGTTGAAAATGCACAAATATGACTTTACCTTTAAAAACCATTAGGTGAAATGAATGGACTCACTTTTCTCTGTTTGTGTTGCATATGAGTGGGTGTAAGTAGTAACAAACACCTGAAGAACAAACAAAAAATAAAAAGGTAAATGTGAGGTCATCGGTCAGACTGTTGGCAGGAAGTCATGAACGTTTGTCGGATACAAAATGTTATCCGTCAGTGACTTGAACACGATAAGCTTCATTGATGTCTGTAGTATTATTGTAACCCGAGCAAGCTCCTTCCTCTGCTGGATAAATCTTATCTTTGAGCGGCAGGATGTTGTGTACTAGATTTATTTTCATGATTCCTTTTGAGTGACTGCTATTAATAAGTAAAATGAAATTAATACATGTTTTTTTTTTTTTTCCTCATTTGGATGTTCCAGAATGTCATTAACAGTTTCACCCAAACGGCCCAGCATGAACGATGCAGTTTCCATGGAAATGTTAATGTGGGCAAAGATGTGACCGTTGAGGAGTTAAAACAGGCGTACCACGCTGTAGTGCTGGTGAGGAAGCCACGCACAACACCGTAACACGTGAATCCTGGGTGCAAAATGAACAACCACCAATTGACAATGGCATATGAATAAATTAAATAAAAAAATTTGCAGCATAAAGCCTGGTTTTACACTTGCACTGTTGAAAATCCTTGATCTAATTTGGTGTTTTGGACTAAAAATGACCAGCCTTTTAAGTTTTTTGTAAACCTTTCATTATGCTATATTATCACCAACAGGGTTGAGGAGTAACGGAATACAAGTAACTTAGTTACGTATTTAAAATACAAAATTTGAGTAACATTTTAAATGGGTGGTAATCAGATTACAGTTCCATCTGAAAAGTGTTCTAGATTACCAAAGTGATTACTTTGAGTTTTAATGTCATTTAAACAGCGATTGGTGATTCTCTGACTCTGACCGTCTGAAAAAGACGAGTTCAGTTTCATGTTTTCCACTGTTTTCATGTTTTGTGAGTCATTTTATAATTCACTCGTCACTGCAACTTTTTCTCACAATTTGTTTTTTCTCCTCACAATTGTGAGTTTGCGTTTCACAATTCTGACTTCTTTTTCTCAGAATTGCGAGATTTAAACTCACAACTGCAAGTTATAAAGTCAGAATTGGGAGATATAAACTTGCAATACTGACTTTTTTCTTGCAATTGTGAATTTAGTATATGAGTTTATATCTCATAATTCTGACTTTTCTCAATATTCTGAGTTTATATATCATAATTCTGACTTTATAACTCACAATTGCAACTTTATATCACTCAATTCTGAGGGAAAAAGTCAGAATTGTGAGATAAAAACTTGCAATTACCTTTTTTGTGTTTGTTCCACACTTATTAGTATTCCAAAGTATTCTAAAGTATTTAGATTAAGTTACTAAACTTGAGTAATGTAACGAAATACGTTACAAATGACTTTTTCTATTTTGTAATCTGTAGTGTAGTACATTTTAAAAGTAACCCACCCAGTCCTGATCACCAAATACAGTAGTTGCAAAATTGATGTCTGGAGGGGATTTTCACCAAATAAACCATCAAAATATGAGGAAAACATTTTATATATGAGTGAAGAGCAAAACTTGGTTAAGGAATCTGACTAAATTATTTTGCAAACTACAGCTACAGGTTTTATTTTATTTGCAAAATAAATGCATAGAAAAACAAAGCTCACCGGAAAAGCATACATTGACTACAAAAAATATTTTTTAATTATTAATATTTCATTGGTTCTGTCTTGTTTTTGCATGTGTTTGACAGCCTTACCAAAATATTTATTTTGCACAATTCGACACAATGAAACAATTGACTCTGTGTAATATAATCTATGTACACAATCTTTGGCACATTTTAAATAGTATTTGAGTAAAGGGTGAAGATGTCTGTGGAGGACCAGGAGTGACACATACAAATAAAACGATGAATCAATTAATTCATTTAATAATTCACACATAAAAGTGTAAATAAATAAATCACTTTTATATAGGCAAATAAATAGACGTATTTAAAGTTGTTTATTTAATTCCTGTTTTTAAACGTAGATTAATAGAACAATAAAAAAATACATTTGTAAATTATTTTAAATCGCTTTTTAAATCGCCTTTTAAATGGCCTTTTAAATGGCCTTTTAAGTGGATTTTTAAATGGCTTTTTAAATCGCTTTTTAAATCGCCTTTTAAATCGCTTTTTAAATCTCTTTTTAAATGACTTTTTAAATCGCCTTTTAAATGTCTTTTTAAATCGCTTTTAAAAAAAAGGATTTGCCGATTGCTTTTCTCTCTCGGTTTGCCAAATGCTTTTCTTTATCCATTTGTCAATCGAGTGCTAAAATTCCACTGGACAGTACACACGTGGGAGCAACCAATCAGCTTTCGCCTCAATTTGAAGAGCGATTTAAAAAGCGATTTAAAAAGCGATTTAAAAGGCCATTTAAAAGGCGATTTAAAAAGCGATTTAAAAAGCGATTTAAAAGGCGATTTAAAAAGAGATTTAAAAAGAGATTTAAAAGGCGATTTAAAAAGAGATTTAAAAAGAGATTTAAAAGGTGATTTAAAAAGCAATTTAAAAGGCCATTTAAAAGGCGATTTAAAAAGAGATTTAAAAGGCCATTTAAAAATCCATTTAAAATGCGATTTAAAAGGCGATTTAAAAAGCGATTTAAAATAATTTACAAATGTATTTTTTTATTGTTCTATTAATCTACGTTTAAAAACAGGAATTAAATAAACAACTTTAAATACGTCTATTTATTTGCCTATGTAAAAGTGATTTATTTATTTACATTTTTATGTGTGAATTATTAAATGAATTAATTGATTCATCGTTTTATTTTTATGTGTCACTCCTGGTCCTCCATAGATGTCGGTCATCACTGTTGGCCGTTACTCTATTGGATCCAGCTTGTTTTCGTTCAGTTGGCACAAGTTTTGTATTTCTTTTTGGTCTGAGCTCAGTTTTTGAGTTTCAAAAAGGTATGTAAGCTCAAATCAGTGATGCTTCCGATCAATCAGTTCCTTAAATAAATTCAAAACCTGATTATTTTAAGAAAACATCCACTATTTGACTATAGCAATTTTTTTGTAGGCTGGTCATTTTCGACTGGGAACACCACAAGTGTAGCAATGTCATGGAAAAAACAAAGCACAGATGTTTTTTGGAGGAGGTTATTATACCCTGTGGGAACAAATTCAGTACGTTTTAGTCCAATGTGAAGAGATGAACTAGTATTTTGGGGGGAAACAAAATCAAAATGAATTCCAAACATGTGACACCGATTAACACAATCTGCATCTGTTTCGCAGAGTTACGGCGCCGATGGAAACCGTTCCATGGAAATTCCTGGTGAGAATTTTCAGGGAGTTTTTTTTTCAGCTAAGGACTTTGTTGGATGGTACAACGGACTTCCCACCAATAAAGAGGTGCGGTTTGATTAAAATCATACCTGTCTTCCATCTATGTTTGTAGATGATGACCCTCAAACAACTCTCTAATCTGTTCTCTATCCATGAACTTGCAGCTGTTACCCGATCTCAGCTGTGAAACCGCAGTGATTCTTGGACAGGGAAATGTGGCTCTGGATGTTGCCCGAATGCTTCTCTCCCCTGTGGACATATTGAAGGTCTGTGGAGATGCTTAATGTAATAAGTGGTTGCAACCATTTGTAACTTCAATGTCGTTTGGTGTCATATATTTCCAGTTCTTTTAGCTGTACAAAAACATTAATGAATTGGTCTGAATCAATCTCAAACCCACTCGCTATATTAACATACTCAAGTATACTTTGGCCACGTTCAACTGATGTGTTTCCTTAAGAATCACAAGCCGAGGCTCACATTTAGCGAACAATATTTTGTATTTGTATTTATTAGGGGCGTAACGGTTCATGTATTCATAACGAATCGACACGGTTCTGTGCGTGCAGTCAGACGACGAATATAGTCGGTCACTGGCGATTCGCACTCCGATCCAGAAGGGGGCGTGCATGGTAATGTTCGCCAACCGCCACAACAGGAAAACAGGATATGTGCGTGGAAATGTTTACGTGCAATCTCTCAACCGCGCAATAATGTACCTCACATATCATTGCATTCACCTCAGGCGAGTCATTTAGTGTCCACAGCATGTTAGTTCACTCTGGAGGAGCATTTCATTAAGATGCATGTTTGGGTGAAAAAGAAAAACCTGAAAGCTAACCTTTAATATTAAATGTTCAGTAAACACATGCAAACTACACTCTGACATCCTTACCAACATACCCACACAATTACAGCTGCATTATTTTTCCAATTGACTCTATAATATGCATCAGTAGAAAACACAAATAAAGCGAGTATTTCTTTTATATGCCAAATTTGAAAATATGGCACAATCTAGTAAAAAAATGGTAATTTTTTTTTTAATTTTTCTATTGCCGATAGAATGAATCCCTATTTGCAAATATTGTATCATTTTATAGTCAAATGGCCCTGGGTTAAAAAATTGTCCTTAAGGTCCTGAGAGTGAGTATTTTTTGGAATTTTTCAGGAAATGAGGGTAAAATATCATAATTCCAATAAAAATAAACACCTGAGCCAAAATTCATGTAGTTGGCATTAACAAAGGCACACTTATAACAAAAAACAAAACTGAAATGGACAAAAATGTCCATAAGGATGCACAAGGGTTAACCCTTGATTGCTCCTTTTCACTGATTATTGTTTTTGTACGGAGATAAAATGTTCGCTTGAATTTGAAGCAGACGTTCATAAGCCCCTAAACACATTATTTTAGTTTCACCACAAGTTTGCATGTGTTTACTGAAAATTTAATGTGTAATTAGTTTGAAATAAATTATATTGTACTGGCAATCAAAACTCCCACTCCATGTGTAACGCTGGGTGTGCAGATAAACACGAAGACGAGGTAAATAACAGGTAAACTTTATCTAATCCAGACAGGTAATCCGACAGAGACACAGGAACACATCCAAAGCATACACATACAATACCAGACAATGAGGGCTAAGCAGAACTGAACTTAAATACACAGAGCACAGGGGATAACGAGATAAGTGATTGTGATCAGCTGTGGTGATTAGATTAGTGTCCATGGAAACAGATAGTGGCGGGAACTACAAACAAAGGAACATGTGACTGTGAAAATGACAACAAACTGAAAGTCCATGTGGTGATCAGGTGAGACGAGGTGTGACACCATGTGTGTGTCACACCCTTGGCAGGGTCACAGAGCCATGTGAAAACTATAAAAAAGGTCAAAGAAGGTTAAAGGTTAGCTTTGAGGTTTTTCTTTTTCACCCAAGCATGCATCTTAACACTTGATTGCACTTTTTCACTTGTTATTGTTTTTGTACGGAGATAAAATGTTCGCTTGAATTTGAAGCAGATGTTCAAAAGCCCCTAAACACATTATTTTGGTTTTCACAACAAGAAAATGCTGATTGTTTAGTCTGGTAGATTTTATACAAAGTTTGAGTTCACACAGCCTTGCTTGAGGCGTTGATCATTTCATTGGTCGCAAGATGAAGAGAAGATTGCAAGATAACTTGTAAGAATTTGTATAGAAAACAACAGTGGCGTTATGTAAAGAAACAGATTTGTAAAGCGTTAAAATTATGAAAATGAATGAATGTTTGGTAATTATGAATAGAAGAGATGCTGATAAAAAAAAAAAAAAGAGTGAGTGAAAGTGGAAAAAAATATATTAATAAATCATATTTCTATGACAGAATTTTTGGCATGGACATTTTTGTCCATTATGGACCTAAGTGTTAGTTTTTTTTTTTTTTTTTTTAAAAAATCTGACACTACATAAAAAATCTAAATGCCTCAAAATTAAATTTGTTGTTTTTCATTGACACACCCAAGAATCTAATAAGCAAAGAAAAAAAAAAAAATCTGCTTAGCATTTAGTTTATAAAAATAAACTACAATTTTTAATTTTTTCATAAAAAATACCTTTGGCATTATGTAAACAAACCAGCATTTAAAGGGTTACAGTTCTGAAAATGAATGAGTGTTTGATATCTGTGGATAGAACAGATGCTGGATAAAAAAACTGACATCAGTGAAAGTGGAAAAGAATATTAATAAATCATATTTCTATGACAGATTTTTTGGCATGGACATTTTTGTCCATTATGGACCTAAGTGTTAGTTTAAAAAATATATATATATATCTGACACTACATAAAAAATATAAATGCCTCAAAATTAAATTTGTTGTTTTTCATTGACACACCCAAGAATCTAATAAGCAAAGAAAAAAAAAATCTGCTTAGCATTTAGTTTATAAAAATAAACTACAATTTTTAATTTTTTCATAAAAAATACCTTTGGCATTATGTAAACAAACCAGCATTTAAAGGGTTACAGTTCTTAAAATGAATGAGTGTTTGATATCTGTGGATAGAACAAATGCTGGATAAAAAACTGACATCAGTGAAAGTTGAAAAAAATATTAATGAATCATATTTCTATGACAGATTTTTTGGCATGGACATTTTTGTCCATTATGGACCTAAGTGTTAGTTTAAAAAAAAAAAAAAAAAAAAAAAATCTGACACTACATAAAAAATATAAATGCCTCAAAATTAAATTTGTTGTTTTTCATTGACACACCCAAGAATCTAATAAGCAAAAAAAAAAATCTGCTTAGCATTTAGTTTATAAAATGCTCATGCATGTTCGTTAATGAATGAAGCTGATTGTAAGGTGTTACCAGATACATTTGTCACGAAAACTATAGTTATACTAATTATACTACAAAAATGAATCACGCTAGAAAAAATTACAATCAGATTTAGACGTTATTGCAAAACATGCATTATGTTCAGTGCAGTTTACACGTGTTTTTTTTTTTTATTTGAGTGTTGATTATTATATCTAAAAATAAATAGCAATTAAATTTAATAGTTTTGTTAATTGTAACCTTTTATTATTATAAAGAAAAGAACTCTCTGTATATACTTTACAGCATTAGCTGAAATATATATATTTTTTTTATCCTTCAAGAAATGTTAATTAATTTAAAGAGAGAGACAATAAACCACTGTTTAATAAAACAAGAAGCAATTTTATGCTCAGTTTTCTCCCCTCTGCTGTCCCGAATCATACCGAAGCGAAACGTCAGTATCAAGACATGTCATGTTTGTGTGTCATTACATCCCTAGTATTTTTGGATAATGCTGACAACATCAGTCTGTGATGAAAGTGATGAAAGCAGCCTTTCCTGTTGTGATCATGCCATCTGAATCCACTTACTTGCATTTCTACTTTCCCTTACACACACACAGGATTCACTGTTTACTTTTAGGGAGTTGTTAACATAATCCGAGAGGCATTTCCTTCCAGCTATTTTAGCCGTACGAAAGCAGTCCGTCATGCTGCTTGATTATCCGAACTGGTTTTTAATAAATCATTTCATAAACGAACTGGTTTGTAGTGGAAATCGTTTTAGCATTCGCTGCACTTTGTTATTCTTCTATTTATCGAATGAATCTGAAGTCTTTCGCATTCGCAGAAAATAACTCGCTTCCATGTTGCAAAATAAGATGGATATGTGAAAAATACATGGTTGAAATATTCATTTCGCTTTCATTAATGGAACTTGTGTATCATTTTCAGTGGATGCGGTTGGATCACTGTACAAAAACAGTGCAGTATATGTGAATCTGTATGGCAGAAGAAATTGTTTTATAAAAATCGACCCATTTGCTGGCAGAATTGACCGTTCGCAAAGCCCCGCCCCCTTTAGTTACTGTTGCTATGTGCGCTCTCACGCCACACATCATGTTCTCACGCAGTGAAAAATACATTGGAGCAAAGAGGACACTGACAACGTATGAAACAGTTTCATATTTTTAATATATTGTAATTTTTTAAAGAAGTTTAATCAATAAACAGCGTCTAGTGTGTGTTTAATGTGTCGTGACAGATCGCTGGAGCTCCTCGATCATCTCTTCACACTAGTTCATTTGTAGCATCAAATAAACATGAATGAACATCAGATGTTGTTTCAAGACGTGAGCACACACAATTTATCAAGTTCAAGTTCACCAACGTTAATCTGCTAACTCCCTCCCCTGACCGCAAAATGGCAGATTCGTGGTTGTGATTGGTCAGATCGCCTGTCAATCAAACTGTTTGCGAAGGCTCGATTGAATGTGATGATAGAGAAAAACTGTGCCACGAAATAATTGATGATTTTATGACATCAATCTCAAACCCATCGAGTGTTAATGGTTGAATCAGTGACTCGCTCGTTCACTATATTGGCTCGCATGATCACGAGTTATTACTTTCGGCACGTTAAACCAGAAGAGCGGAAGCAGGAGACGAAGTGATGATAATATTTACATTTACATTTAGTCGTTTAGTCATTTAGCAGACGCTTTTATCCAAAGCGACTTACAAGTGAGGAAAACAAACAAGCGATTCTTCATGAATTGGCAAATAACACAGGAAGTGCTCACAATACAAGTTTCAGACATTGCTCAGTACCATAAGCTAGAGTAGGAAGGGAAAAGGGAAGGAAAGGGTTTTTTTTTTTTTTTTTTTTTTTAATTTTTGAGGGGATAATACAATTATACCAATGGAAAATCACTGCGATAACATTGAGCTGTGATGTTAAAAAGCTTGAAATTGAGACATTCACTTATATTGTTAGACAAAGCATCCCTTGAAACCACACGATCGTAAGATTAAACAACAATAGTAAACATTGCTAATCCTATGATTCTAATGAACTGTGTGTATGCATTTTAAACAGGTTGTTTTAGTCCATGCAAGAAAGACACGTCCTGTAATGAGCGCGGTATTATAGCGTATTTAATTCAGGTAACATTAATGGCCATTTCAGGGGTGGCCAAAAAAATTACTATTTAAAATCCGTCCGAGCTAGAAATCTATCTTCATATTTACAGGTAAAGATGGACTACTTTTTTTTGACCCTCCAACATCATTTTGATGTCCTTCATGGGGGATCAAGGCTTCTTCAGGGGGTCAGACCCCCCAATTCACATCTTGGAGACAACCATAGCAATGAAAAAAATTTTTTTTTTTTTTACTTTAAACCTAATGTATGTTTAGTAATGTGGATCCAAGTGCTGTCCTCTCTGGTTTTCTCTTACAGGAGACGGATATTACCCAGAATTCTCTGTCAGTGTTGGCGGGCAGTAATGTGCGAAGGGTTTTGATCGTGGGTCGGCGAGGGCCTCTTCAAATTGCGTGTACCATCAAGGTACGACTCCTCCCGTTTTACACTCTCATGGTGCGTTCATGTCGAAAAGATCGTATTTACGAGTTGAACGCACATGATAACACGTTCATAATATGTTATTTAGCCGTGACCAGGGCTGGGTGGGTTACTTTTAAAATGTATTCCACTACAGATTACAAAATACATGCTTTAAAAAGTCATTTGTAACGTATTTCGTTACATTACTCAAGTTTAGTAACTTAATCTAAATACTTTAGAATACTTTGGAATACTAATAATTCTGTAACAGACACAAATAAGGTAATTGTGAGTTTTTACCTCACAATTCACACTTTTTCTCAGAATTGCATGATATAAAGTTGCAATTGCAATTTTATAAAAAATGCAGTTGTGCGTTTAAATCTTGGATTTTTGAAAAAAAAAAAAAAATCCGAATTGTGAGATTCAAACTCGCAATTGCCAGGAAAAAAGTTGAATTGTGAGATAAAACGTTGCAATTACCATTTTTTACAATTACAAGGGACTCAAACAACTGTTGGAAAACATGAAAACAGTCGTGGATCATCCAGTAATGTTTAAATGACATTAAAACTCAAAGTAATCACTTTGGTAATCTAAAACACTTTTCAGATGTAACTGTAATCTGATTACCACCCATTTAAAATGAAACACAGTTACTTTGTATTTTAAATACGTGACTAAGTTACTTGTATTTCGTTACTCCCCAACCCTGGCCGTGACATTGCCAGGCTTTTTTATTTACAACAAAATAATCGAATTCCGTAATCGAAAATGTAATAGTATTGTAATCTAACATTATAATATGTAAAGTTTAAGATAAAGTTTTCACTGGCTTGGCTTCATAAATGAATTAAAAACATCAAAAAGCAAAACACACCTGATGCACATCCTATTTTAAGTTCTGGATTTCAAAAACTTTTGCTGAATTTTTGACTTGTTAATGAAGCGAATGTACATCGCCGTCTTGCTCTGACGAAAGTGAACGCACGACTTCCCACCATAAATATGAACTTCCCTGGAGGACTTGAACGCACCATCAGTGTGAATGAAAGCCATTTGACATGTGATTGTTGTGATTTAAACATAGGAACCTGTTGTTCAGATTTTTAAAATGCATGTCTTTGTCTTACATAATATAAAAACACTCATGAATGTTTAATTGACCGTTCGCAAAGCCCCGCCCCCTTTAATTACTGTTGCTATGTCCAACAAGCCATGCGCTCTCACGCCACACATCATTATTTTACGAAGATACATCGACAGACAGACATATGAAACAGTTTCATATTTAAAATATTGTAATCTTTTAAAGAAATTTAAACAATAAATAGCGTCTAGTGTGTGTTTAATGTGTGGTGACAGATCGATCGATCATCTCTTCATACTAGTTCATTTATAGCATCAAATAAACATGAATGAACATCAGATGTTGTTTCAAGCGCGGAAAGATGTTCAAGTTCACCAACGTTAATCTACTGACTCCCCTGACCGCTTTGTCGGCTTTGTGATTGGTTAGATCAGCTGTCAATCAAACTCCCAGCGAAGGGGCAATTGCATTGTTTAATATTGACTTTGAAAGTGATCGTTTTCAGAACGACTGCATAATGCCGCTGGGAATAGTATTGTTTATTTTCTCTTCAGGAACTCAGAGAGATGGTAAATCTGCCAAACACCAGAGCGGACATGCTGCCCGCTGACTTTGAGGGCGTCGCAGAAGCTTTGAAAGGTAAAAGCCTTACAGTTGAAGGGTTCGTTCACTTAAAACTAAAGATCTGCCATCGTTTACTCACCCTCGTGTCGATCCAAACCTGTATGACTTCTGTGAAACACAAAAGATGTTGTTATACATAATGACAAAGAACAAGGAATGATTCTCCAAAAATTAAAACATAAAACTGGCATTTAATAAATGTAGTAAATTAATACAAACTTCATTATTAATAATTAAATTTAACTAAAAGGTACATTGACCGCTTTTATAGTAGTTTTTGTTGAATGGAGAAAATCAGTCTGAAACAGTTCCTGTTTGAGGTTTCCTGACCGGATTTTCAGACCGATTTTAATTGTTTCCTTATTTTGGTCTTTTTTTTTATAACATCTGTGGTTAAATAATCTTTGAAGCTGATATGGCCATGACTTCAAATACTATCAGAAGTCTTTTCCAGCCACTTGTTTTTACTCAAGCATTGGTTCTGTGCTTTCAGAGAATAAACAATAATAAAAAAACACAAGACACGATTTGCAGTATTAGTTCTTGGAATTTCAAGGCAATAAGGAGGATGTTTGGAGTCTTTTGATTAATGTTCAGTTAAGAAACCAGCTCTAGGGCAAATTAAACACAGTCATTTTAAATTGGAATAATATTTCACAATATTAACGTTTTACTGCATTTTTGATCAAATTCAGTCAGCTTTGATGAGTAGAACAGACTGATATTAAACTTTTGAACACTTGTGTCTATCCAACTTTGTGAAAGTAAAAACGTATAAATGTATATAAAATTGTTCTTACACCCTCTATTTATAGTCTTTTGATTTTATATTTGAAAAAAAAAAAGAATTTCTTTCAAAAACGGCAGCCAACTCTAACAATTTGCTCTGTACTTTCTAAAAAAACAAAAAAAAACAAATAGGTAGATCTACAGGATTCCTGTGTGTGTGTGTGTGTGAGACAGAGTATGTGTGAGTGTGTGTGTGTAAGAGAGTGTGAGTGTGTGTGTGTGTGTGTGTGTGTAAGAGAGTGTGAGAGTGTGTGTGTAAGAGAGTGTGAGAGTGTGTGTGTGTGTGTGTGTGTAT